>QVOB01009513.1:0-24583 GCA_014839585.1 Pseudomyrmex concolor | reverse complement strand
TATAGAGTTTTTATTGGTATAATTAATTTGTCTTTAACATTGTAAATACTATTTGATAAATTAAGTTTACGATAGGTGCGGCTCATATAAGCAATAGGGTAACCGAAGTTATTGAATGTTACGAGGGAACAGAATAAAAGAAAATATAGCACATGCCTCTTCCGCGATCTTCGAACGAAGTAGAAGTCCAAGTATAGCTCAATCAGCCGAGCTCGTACATGTACCGCGGATCAAAGTGAGCGCATTTTATCGAGATGCCTGAATCGAATGTATCGTAAAGCTACGGTGCTACTCGGCAGTTTAGCGACGCCGCCATAGCACCGTCCTCATCACTCTCCGCGACCATCTTCCCTGGCACTTCGGCAAGAGCTTTATTGAAGTCCAGTCAATCTCTGTCGCCCGTAGTTTCCGATCTGAAGCGCACACCGTCCACCCTTTGAACCGGACAGAAGAGGACGAGGATCGGCTTTATATATAAACTCGAGAGACAAATGGCGCGAGGTCGTACTATATGGCGGTGAAGGCACAAGTGCTAGGAGCAGGTGTAGCGCCGGTGTATATACACCGCTGTGATGTGTGTGTGTGTGTGTGTGTATATGTGTGAATGAGCCGCGTTGGTAATTAAAATGTCTCCCTTAGGAAACTCTGTGCCGCGCTAGCTTGGACTATAACAAACTTTCTTCTAGTTATTTATTTACTTCGGCGCGACTTGGGCCCTTGCGAGACGCAATAAATCGGTCATTACGGAGAGACGTTATAAATTTTCTCTATTATTAATTAAACATTGCGGAACTAAATGTGGCAATTCAAAATATTAGACATTGTTGAGAAGAAGAATAACAATTTATTTATTTATTTTAGAAACAATATTTGAGATATTTTTTGTTCTTAGTTCCAAATTATCATATTTGAAAATCATGTTTAAAATATCATGTTTGAAAACAATCTCACGTGGATATATGCAATCCGTGCAATTCTAGGCGAGAAATCTTTAGCGAATCTTTCTGATATTTTCAGTTTCTCGGCGCGCCCCGCTAAACGGGTAATGCTCGCTCACTCTTCTCTGACACTTTTTCCCCGTTTCTCTTTCTTCTTTCTCGTTAGTAGTTTCTCCAGGTGAAGAAAGCCGCGGGGCATGCGATTTCGAACGACGTCGGCGCGCGAGTGCAACGCGCGGCACCTAAAAGTGCCAAAAACTTTCGGCGAAGAAGTTTCACGAGAAGTCACACGGATCGCGTATTATCTCTCTTTTTCCTCTTCACTTCTTTTCCTCTCTTAGTTTTCTCTAACACGTCGTGCCGATGACACGCGAGATTGGGCGGAGTAATTCCGGTCGAACGATTCAACTCACACATACACACATACTCGTAACGCTTTTCATCGTTAAAACCTCTGCGAAAGATAAGTTGCGAGTGGACAGAGTATAGGCGAAAGAATTTTGTCGACTTTCGTCATTCTTTGCTGGTGGCGACGCGGAAGAAGAGAAAAGAACGACGGGACGAGGGGAGAAAGGATGGATCCTTAGTCTCCGGGGATTATGGACCGTCGTTATCGCCGATGGTCCGAGGAGGACGAAAAGGAAGACCGGGATCAAAAGCAAGAATGTATTCTCGACAGAAAAACTCCGGGGAAATCGATCGGTTGTGAGTTTCGATAGTTAATTAAACTTGGAGTTATTAAATCCGCGGAAGAAGTGTACGCGATCGGGACACTGTTTGCGCCTCTCCCGTGGATATACACGTTACATCCATCGCGGAAATTATTTCCTATTTACCGTGGGCCACTACTCGACCGCCGCACATATAATCACTTTTATCAAATATTGACGAAAGCAACGTAAATAGTAAACATATAATTACGCCGAGGCGGATCATGCCGTGAAGCAGGACGCTCTAATCGAGATATATACGTGACATAATAACTAGTAATAAATATTATTACTTAACCCACAAATAATTACGCGTGTGGAGTAATCACGCGATGATTGCATCACGTTTTGCAAATTGGAACACTTTTCTTTTTTTTTTGTTATGTGAATCCCTTCTCTCTCGATACGCGTCGTCGCGTCTTTTTTTTGTTTTTTTTTTTTTTGTTTCATCGAATATTGTCTGTATCGAAAGGCGCGGATTGTGTAAAAGAAAACATCACGGCGAGAGACGATTTTATTTGTAGCGTTAAGGTTGTGGCGCTTTATGCACCCGAGCCCTATCGCGAAAGATTCATCGAGACAATCCGCGCACCTGCGTACCTCCGAGCTACCTCTCTCTTCCAGACTCACGTTTGACGTAGGAGGATTTACGATCTTGCGCCCCGGGCCAGATTAGGCGGCGCGCAGCGCAACGGCGGATTTTCTACGAGCGATTCTACGGGGGAGTTTTTAAAGGAAGAGCGCTTTTAAAACGCCCCCGCGTTGCTTCCTTCGCCATATCCCATGCTTTCTCTCCTCTCTCTCTCTCTCTCTCTCTCTCTCTCTATAGCAACGGAGAGGAAGGTAACCAGTCTGCTGCCTCGCCATAAAGCGACGCGAAGATTCGCGAACGGTGTGGCACCGAACGCCGCTCCGGCAAAAGTTATAGTTTTATCTGGTCCAACGTTGCGCACTGCCATGGTAAAAGGGAGGGCGAAGAGAGAAAGAGAGAGAGAGAAGAAGTATAAAAACGAAAAAGCCTTGAAGCTTGCGGGAGCTCAGGGAAGAGAGAAAGAGAGAGAAAAGTATTTTTGCCCCTTTATGATTGTAGGGAATCCCGCACGTGCTTTACATCGCCTCGTAAACTTCTCTGTCTCTCTCTCTTTCTCTCGTTTTCTCTGCGTCGCTCGCGATCCTTAATAATAGATTTCCGCGTGCACCACTATGGGATATATGTACGAACGACGACGTGAAGTAACGAGAGCGGGGAAGGAAAGAGAGAGAGAGAGAGAGAGAGAGAGAGAGAGAGAGAGAGAGTTTAACGTAAAGCACAAGGGTTGGTATATCCTCTGCGCGAAAATATCATCGATGGTTGAGCTCGGGTCCGTCGCGCTTTTTCGTGGACGGCAGCTGCCTCGAAAATTTATTTAGCAACTCGTCTCGTATAACGCGACTTGTCGTATACGTGCGAGAGAAACGGGGGAGTGACGCGGCACCGTGGCGCGATATCGATATTACGCGAGACCGCGATGTTACGGGAAAGAAAGGAAAAACATCATAAGGAGCGAGAGTTTCGAAGTCACGATGTAGCGCGTCGCGCGCGTCATTCATCGCGTAAAACACGCGCGGTATAAACGCGCGCGGCATAAACGCGCGCGAATAAGAGCTATCCTCGGCTTTTCTTCGGTCGCGCGCGTGAGTGCGTGCACACGCGCGAACACACAACGGCCGGATAAACCGCTGAGTCGAGCTGTTTGACTTGCACATTTCTAGCATCGCTCTCTCGTCCGCCACCCTTTTGGACGCCGCTGGGGGATATAAACGGACGCTTTAGAGCTCCCTTGAAATTGGACTGCAGAAAATGAATGCGCGCGTTCTCTCTTTCTTCTTTTTATCTTTGCGTTTTTTTTTTCGCTCTTCTTTTCTCTCTTTCTATCTTCTCTTCTTATCGTCTTCTAAAAAGTCGGCTTAACGTTAACCTTAGATAGCGCATCTCCGCGACGCGCGTTTGACACTCTTCGCGCGCGAGTATCCCAGCGTGCTCACGACGGGGTCACGAAAAGGTCAGTCGATACTATGGAACGGCTTTTGCTGTAACAATATTGACAGGACTAACGTGAATTTGCATACGCGCGGTGTCAAATTACACAAAGTTACGTGACGCAATTTGAAAGTAATAGCTTCTCATTGTGTCTATTTTAACGTGCGATAAAGCGTGTCGAGGACACGCCGTGAGCGATTATACGTTAATTTACGACTATTACTTGTCTAGATATTTTACATAATTATCAGGAGCTGTGTAATCTCAGAGTGGTATCGCAAGAGACAGAGAAGAAGAATTTGCGCGCGTGTTATCTCCTACCTATATATAATGTATATACAAATTTTGATTCTCCTAAAACTTCCACATAATAAAACCTTTGGTCTCACAAAATCACTGTTAAATGTCTCGAGTTTTCGCGAATGTTGTTGTATATTTTGCAGCTTATTTATATGGATGGAGGCATTTATTCGCGATCGGCGGCATTCCGCCGACGTAGAACAATACGGCGCGATACTATCGATAAAATCCTTTTATTTCGTCGAGCGCCGCGAGAATTCCGGAACACAATGCGCGTCGAAAAATTTTCGAGTACGGTCACGGCAGCCTCCTTCCGAAATGGACGGAACGAACCGTTGAACGGTAGTGTGGTGCCGGCGGACGGGCAGAGAGAAGTAATGGGACAGGGAAGTGCCATTGTACGCGCATAAATACAATTCCGGAATTAAAAAAGTGGAGCGCGCATCCCCCTCGACGGTGAGACGGGGGAAGCGCGCGATCTCTCTTCCCTGTGACGCGCCCGTGGCGCAACCGCAATACTCGTAAAGAAGATCCGACTGGCGCGCTGCGGATGCTGAGCCGCCGGAGCGTAAAGAGAAAGCAGCTACCTTTCTCACCGCGCCACACTACCCCGTTCGACTACACCCGGTAAACCCTTCCGTTACACCCGCTTGTTGCTGGTTTTTTTTCCCGACTGCCACGGCTCTCTCTCATTGCCGTCTTGTATTTGTTTTCCGTTTTCCCTCCTGTGCATTCTCGCAGACTTGGCCGATGCCACCTGTACCCTACTGAGCTCGACGCGTACGTGAAGAGACAAACCTGGCGATAATTTTTTTTTTTTAAGTTAAGTAGAAACTTCCAAACAAAATTGAAAGAAATTGAAACAAAAGAAAACACGCTAAATTTTGGCGGATATTCCAACTGCGTCAATTTAAAAATAGATGGTTTTTTTACAAAGTATAAATTTTACTTAAATCCCTACAAATATTTATTACGGGATAATTTTGTTCAACAGAAGGAGTGCAATTAATACAACTACTACTTGCTATAACACGATTATTCAATGTGTGACAGTGTAATAAAAAAAAAAATAAAAAATAAAAAAAAAAGCGTTTCATGCTATTCATGCAACTAAAATGACAATTTAAACTCGTCGCTAATGCTGATGACTACTCATTATCCATCAACGTTTTTATCAAGAGCCATCTATCTTCGATATTTCTACGCTAGACGTGATGTCATACTCCGTGATATGACGTAGAGAGCTTGTAAATAGTTCGAGGCTGTAAAAGTGTCGACTTGGCTCTAAGTAATAAAATCGAGCATGGTATGTACCTGTTCACCGAGGCCACGATTTTTACGGTCGGCAATCGATCGCTCGGCCCGGCTCGCTAGATGGATTAGTGAATGACGTTAGGCAATAACGGTAATGGAAGGCGGCAGCGTTTAACCGTAGGGTATCGGTGGACGAACCGGAAGTTATACGGCTCATCGCCCGTGGAATAGGCGAGAGAGAGAGAGAGAGAAAGAGAGAGAGAAGAGGAGAGGAGAGAGAGAGAGAGGGATTGTAGATCGGTGTATGGTAATTGCGTCTCACGGCGAGCCAATCGCAGAGCACCGGAGCAATAGGTTGGCAAAAGTCTCCTCTGGACGTCTCTGGTGCACGACAAACGATCACGAATCGATCGATCAGAACCCGCCGAAATCGAAAGAGACAAAGCGTGTGCTGCTAGTGTTAAAGTGTCGGACGTCTGGTAATACCAATTCACCGGTCGGTTTTAGATACTTCCCAGCGCGCGACGTGGCAGATATTGAAAGAGGAGGCACGTAGTATCCCGCGAAATTGGACAGTATTGACAAGTATCCTAAAGGGATATCACACGTACATACTTTTACGATACATGTACTGAAGAAACTCTTGCTTCTTACTAGGTGTACATTATTTCTTAAATCGACGCGGTGTTCACACACGCGCGCACACCAACGTAACTATAGCTCGATAAAATTCTGTACGAAAACCGCATTGCGTTTACAAAAAAAAGCGTATACAGTTCGAAGTTGGTTACTTCAGTGTTTTTCGAATTTTATCTCGCCGAAAGTTTTGAACGACAGCAAGTATACTCTAATAGGTCTTAGATTCTTTCTTCGAATCTGTACTCGCAAGAATATTGATAATGTGAAAGTGATATATGATCTGTGTGTACGTGTAATGTTGTCGAAAATGGTGTGCGGCAAACGTAATACATATATCCGATCGTTCGCATTCACGAGTTGTAATCCCCATTCTTATCGATAGCATCAATCTGACAATATTGATTCTAGCATGCAGTCAGGCCTTCCGGCTGCCCATTTCGACCTATTGGCAAGTGCTCCGAAGGCACATTATTATGTTCTCGATTTATTGGGGAGGCTTGCGAATCGGTGCGAGAAAAAAGAGATTTAGAGAAAGAGAAAGAGAGAAGCGAAAGAAAGAGGAACTAGACGACGGTGATAGCGCGAGTCGGAAAAAGTCGCCACTGAGAAAGAAAGAGAAGAGACGGGGAAGGAGGAATGGGAACTATCGTATACTCGGAAGGACAAGGACTCGGAGCGCGGCTACAAACACTCTCGTGCGTGGTCCCCTCTTGGGGAAAAGCTCCCGGCTACGACTCATTCCCGTGGTCCGTAAAGAGGCTAAGGGAGCACCGCGGGGGCGCACGCGGGGGACGGGAGAGTCAGGAACGTATAAAATGAAGACCAGGTCTGAAATGATAAAACTGAGGATATTTCTAGCTTACGCCGGTATAAAGGGAAGTCTTCGCGAGATGGAATGTCTCCGGCTGGATGGCAGAGAGGTTAGATCGAGTCTCTTTCATATATGGACAATATCACCAAAATATGGTCAGTTTTAAGAACCATCGCGCTCCGAAGGTTCGCCTCGTCGTCGTCGTCGTCTCATCGTGATTTCTCTGCGCTTATATACAATCTCTTTTATTTCTGTCTCTCTCTGTCTCTCTCACACACACACACACACACACTCGGGGACACTCATTGCCGAAGCTTTTCGCGCGCTCGTTGAACTTTCCGAATTTTATTTCTCGCAAGGGGCGGAGCTGCGAATCCAAAGAGGGAGAGAGAGAGAGAGAGAGAGAAAGCCACTCGCCTTTTTAATAAAGTTACATGCATTCGTTCCACTTCTATGAATACGTAAACGGCCGGGGCGCTTATATCTTCTCGATAGAAATATCCTCTTTAAAAGCGATTCCTTTCAGGATCGCATTTGCAACGCGCACGGACGCCAAGTGGAACGCGACGCGCGGGTGTGCCTTAAATCCCGGGATGGTGGGGTACTATTACGGGAAGAGATGGAGAATTATGAATAAGACGCTGCGCGTTTATCTCGAAACGAGCTACGATAAAAGTATCCGGTGTGTGGATATATATCGTCTCGGAATTGCCCGCGTCCGAAATATTCAAATAATATTGAGATGCGGCATATCTTTTGATTCGGTCGCGACGCTTTCGCGTGCGTCGTTTCCTGCTCGTCCTGTCTTCCATTGCGACACGGCGCGACGGAAAAAAAAGAAAAACGCGATTTACAAAGATTATTTCGCTTATTTCCTTCTTTCTCGTCGAAGAATAAGAAATGAAGAGTTAGGCGATACTCGCTTTCCGCGACGTCGTCGTCGCGCCATTGTCAGAAAGCGAACTGCAATTTTGGGCCTGCAAAGAAGCAGATGGATCTCGCGGATCCGACTGTCGCGCTGCCAACACTCGTCCCACGCATTAATGCGGAATGAGATTACTTAGGTACGTGAGAGAGAGGGTCGTCTTCCGAGGTTCCGAGGCTCTCTAGCACTGTTAACTTAAATTGACTATCGTTCTTGAAATAATGGCGGTGTCTTTGTCGCCTTTGCGCCGGGCTCCCGTTTCCCCCGAACCTTCCAGGTCGTTGGTGCTCATTTTCGTCCCTCTTCTCGCTTTCCCTCTCTATCCCACGCTTTCTTCTCCCGGTCTTTCTCACGTTCTCTTTCTTTGAACGAGCGGGGATGGAACTTTGCGACTGAAATTGTATTCCGTCTCCAAATTAACAATTACATTGTTTTAAAAAGCTGCACGTCGGCTTTAAAGGTGCCTTCCTTTCTGCAGTCGTTTTGCCGAATAGTGAAAGCCAGCGGGGGCGAAGACAGAAGCGAAAGCGACACCGGCGACGCGCGCGACGCTTGAGGGGGGAGAGGGAGAGAGGAACATCCCGTTAAAAAACTCTTTCAATTATTTGCCGCGCTAACGCACCCAGCGAACTTTTAGTTTTTAATCTGGCAGCCACGACGTGGCTACCGGGAAAATGAAAAAGGGGAGGTCCTGGATAGGTCGCGTGTCCCTGCTCGAGTCTCCTGCGAAGCGTACGATGTCCGGAGGTCAAAGAAAATTCTTTCGACCTTAAATTGCTTTCGAGACTTTACATCCCCTTTCTTCGGTTTCTCATCATTCTCAAAATGCGGTACTATCACTCATAATGCGCGTCAATCGCGTATATATGTACGTTTTTGAGCTTATCTGCCGCGTGTTATAGATCATATTAGTTTCGCCTTGTATGTTTCATTTTTTTCTCCTTTATATTCGTATGATCGAATTAAGAAATCGAAATACACCTTCTTGTGTGAAAATAAATTTGTTTTTTCCTTCCTTTCCCAATTTTGGCAAAAAGGCTTGCGCACGCAGCTATTTGTAGGCATTATCGTTTCGAGTTTCTTCGCGATTTCGTGCAAATCAAATGGCAGCTCTGGGCGTTCGGCTCTTTCTTTGATGCCCTTTCGAGCCTTCGCCATGCTGGAAAGAAGGCAGTCGAGCGAGAGCTTGCAGCCATCCCTTGGCAGGGGTTGCCGAAGCAATCGCGACGTAAGGGGCGCTCACGAAGCGGAGCTATGCGATGCTTCGACGCCTCGTACCTTCGGCTCACACACAAAGGTCTCTCTGTCTCTCTTTCTCTCTCTCTCTCTCTTTCGCGTTATTGGCAGACCGCTTTACCGCGTCACCCTCCGCCGTGCCTTACTCTTCCTTACACCTCGACACCGTTTCTGGACGTGTTACGTCGAATATTCCACCGTATCGCCGGATTGCAAGATTTTCTTTCGCTCTCCTTTTCGATAGAGACGAAGGAAAGATCCGTCATGTTGCTCGTGAAAGCCGATATCTCCTGTGTAACCTGTGCAAAGTCGACGGGAGGTTATTCAAACGTTGCTAGAATTTTGATGGCGCACGAAAAAATATCAATCGCTGCGCGGTGCGCTCGCGCGCGTTTGGACTTTTGGGAAAATATCTCTTCTACCTCGGGGGCACAAAACTTAGTAAATATATCGTCCGGGGCACAATTCATAAGAGGAAGAGCGTTTTCGATATATTTTTGGATATATGTTTTATATATATATATATATATACATATATATATTTGTGCCGAAGGTGTGGCCCGCTTCTGATTTTAACCGGAGCGCACGGTGTATAAAATACACCGTAGAATTTCTGCCGGAACCTCTCTGCAGTTAAAATAATATCAGACAAACGCGCGGACTGCGAAAAATATCTTCAAAATAGCGGCACCGCGCGCGAGTGACGTGAGCGAAATCCCTTTATTTACTCATGAACGAAAATCAACACGTGGGTAAAGTCGGAAACGCACTCGTTCGCATACCGAAATATACGCAAAAACGTCTGGCCAGCTTGCCGCAGAGTCGCGTACATATACGTATGTACGCTCGTGCAAAGCACCGCAATTTGTGTGATTACGTTTTCGGCTTTTCTGTCGCGGGTCATACGAGTTTCTACCCGCATCCGGCATGATGGAATATTACCGAGCAAAACGGCTGAAACTCCGTCACATAAATCAGCCGGACCCCCAAGGTGATTTATTTATTTGTTAAGAGGAATAGAACTGCCACTGTGTCGACAGCAGTATGAAGCGAGCTCGCGCATATTGCATACGTAAGCCTGGAAATTGCTTCAGGAAGAACGCGTGCTCTGCAATATTACGGATGGTACGTGGAATAAAAATATTTAAAACGAAAAACAGCCAGATATATTTGTTTCCGTGTTATTGATACCGTTGCAAACAAATAATTTTCTCGGAAAAGTCTCTTTCACCGTGATCTTTCAGATCACGGATAAATGTCAAATATGCGATGTGGAAAAAAAAGAGTAGAAATTTTTTGCTGCGCTTAATGCTACGCAAGAACAAAAAATTGATTAACTCTTTTTCACATGTTCTCTCTTTTGTCTTTTTTAAATACCGCTTCTAATGGATTTTCTCTACTAATTTATCTTACGCTTTATAAAAAAAAAAGTATTCATACATTTTTAAGTATTTAAACACGGAACAAGAATTGAAACACAAAGAGACTTCTCTTTTTCTTGTTCAACGAGTCTTTGTGTTCACGTGCGATGACACGCGCGTGTACAGTATCTTTGCGATGGCTCTTTGTGCTTCCGCTAAGTTAAAAGGAATAGAACAGGTCGAGTCGTAAAAAAAAAGCTACTACGCCGAAAGAATTAGCTAATTGACGAAACCTCTCAGAAAGAAAGGAGCCGGAAGAGGAAAGCTTTTTCAAGGAAGACAAAGAAGTAGAGAATCAAACTTTCAGTTCTATTGTCCGCCTCGAACAATTTGATCCGCTCCAGTATAGGTTGACTTTGTGAAACTCGAGGCGGGGCGGGTTCACGATTACTTACGCGAATAAGAATTCCACGGGCATCGCATATTCGAGGATATTTCAAACTTCTCTCCGCTCGCTTAATAATTGCCTTCTTAACCGTCGTAACAATCACATTTTCAATTTGGCAACACGCGAAACACTTTGCGAGTTTTGTTCGTTAATCGCGAACCTCGGTAGCGTGATTTTTCCGCTTGACTTTTACAAACGATTACAGTCGCGCGCCACGCGCTCTTCCACATTTCCCTTTGCTTTCATAATCAAGCAAGCAATTAAGTGTTCTCGACATGACTAATGCGCCCAAGTAAAACGCCGTCTTATCTACGCAAGTAAATGTGTTTGCGCGAGATTTTCGATGGAAATTGGAAGAGAGTTAAACGCACCTGTCTGCGTTATTGCCAGACTCTTACGTTTTCGGATTCTCACGTTCGAATTGTCAGTCTCACCATATTTTTTTCCGAGACGAGATACGCTACAATAAAATCTGAAAATATCTTTTATGCAAATATAATAGAAACATAAAGTTAAATGTGGATAATAAAAGAAAACTCTTTGTCCTTCGGTTTTTATAGAATCTCTCTCTTGCTATATCGCGTTATTACGGAATATTACACCCGCGTCGTTTTATTCTGTTAATAATATATATAATGCGTTTATAGCGAAAAGGAAATTTAATTGAGCGCTACACGACAACTTATCATTATCAGAACGCGTGTACAGTCAAATAGGATTTCCTCTTGTCAGGGCATTATTATCGTTATTCCCTATGCCGGCTAGGTGGGCGTAGTTGTCGATCCAATTCCACGTCGTATCAAATACGTCATAATTCTCACATAACGAGATACTTATCGTTAGAGATGTCTTCAAATTGCTGCTCATTGTCTGCCCTTATCGTATTTGCGACGTACGAACGTCGTCGTTCGTGAAGTAACTTCGCGCGGGGACATCTTGAGAGAACGAGGGCGATTTTCGGATGATATTTCCGTAAAAAAACGCACGCTCTGCTGGTGCGTTGCGACATTTTTTTTTATCGGTCGAAGTAAAAAAACACAAAAATGGATAGAGAAAAAATAACTCGCGCGAAATTACTTGAGAAAAGAAAGATAGGTTTTTCTTTTTTTTACTTCGGTGGTAAAAAAAACGCGTGTCGTTAAAATGCATATCGGAAAATTACGAGACATTCTCCGCGCGAATTCAACACGTATACGTCTCGCGAACGTGGTTCTTGGTGGACGGTCACCCACGACGGTCGAGGTAGTCGAGGCGCATACAGTTTGTGCAAGAGACACGCCTCTGAATGGCGTATAATTAAAGTCACAACATCGACGCGGTCCCCCTCAACCGCCGTGGTCCCCTGGGAAAGGACGGGCAAGAACAAACACGGCTAAATGAACGCCGCAGTTTCTCCCGTTACCGTCCGGCCTACAAGCTTGTGGGCATCTTCCATCTTCGACGTCGTTATCGAGGACTTTGTGGACAGATGCTGTCCGTTCCGATCTATCCGTTTCTCAAAACTCATCGAGAGTCGTCATCGGAGCGCGAAACTCCCCGTCGAATCGGTCTCTCGTAACGGCCGTGTAATTCTATTTCGCGGTATTTTTTCCGAAATACAAAATGTCGGTGAAATGTTAAGAATAAAATCACGACGTTCACAGTGAATGTACATTTATATTTCAAAGCTTCGCTAGTTTTTTTTTTTTTTTTTTTTCCTAGTGTTCAAGTCAAAAACTCATACTCGTTTGTCGAAACTTTGATTTTTAGAGTGTGAAAAAAAAAAAACATTTCCGCATGTATTTCAAATTTCACGCGTTTGTAAAACAACGGTTAAAGTTAGCTGCGCATATCGTGCGATTTCTAAGCTGTTTTGTTCGAGCATTTGATGCGAGACCGGCACGGTTTTATATAAATGTTCTCGTTTCTCGACCGCACAATTAGGCGCACATATTTCAAGTCGAGCAATTCACGATAATGAAGCGATAACAACGTAGCCGTGGCAAACGAAGACTACGAAATAAGCGTGGGATACGATAATATCCGCGTGAAACGACATGGTGCGGTGACGCATACGGCGCGATTCATTTAGTTTACCACGCAGCGAGAAATCTTGATTGCGCCTTTTCACCGGTGCGCCAGCTGGACATGTATAGTAATAAGGACCGAACACACACGACTACGAATTACACGCTCCCGTACGTGAGAGCGAGCTTCTTCGCGTACGTGTTCGTTTCGTTGATTTTCAAAGAGTCAATATAGTTTTCCGTGCTCGGAATATCGTAATTAAGAGTTGTCGGAAACACAGTCGTGCGCGCGCGCACGGCGGTTTGTGTCGTCGATGGTAACCTGCTGACTTTTTTACACGAACCGGAGAGAAATATTGGCTCCATCGCTACCATTGTTTGCGTCACACTTGGCGCGATTTCAATTGAATTAGCTGGTGGAACGTGAAACGCTTGTGTACAGGCTACGTGTTTGCGAGTGCTTTCAGCACGATAACACCTAAATTTTTATTTCTTTGTTAGCTTAAGTGCCATAAGACAAACAAGCCGAATATTTTATCGCAAACTATCGATTGGCATGTAGCGGCGTGTTTTCTTTTTCCGACGATTGCGCGAGATAATAAAGGTACTTGTTGGACCTCGGGAAAGAAGAACCGATTCAATGATTGCGAACGCGTCACTTCGCGCAAACTCTTCAGGTTTTCGGGGTGAGCAAATTTCGTGAGGGATGAAGCGCGTCTCTCCAGAGAAAAAGACGCGCGAGACGGATCGGTGAATGACTTTTCATTAAGGCTCGATTCATTTCTCATTTTTTTCCTTTTTTCCTCCCACTCTAAGATGGTCACAGATAAATTACTGAATCTTTCGCACTTCTTTCTCGCCCTCGAGCTCTTCACGGACAATTTAGCTGCGCGACGTAGTCTCTCGCTTTCGCTCGCAGATACGCGTCCATCCTCTCGGCTCCTTTTCCCTTCCTTGGCTCGATACAAACTTTTAAATAAGACGCTTCTGGGCGAATTGACTTCCTTCCTACAACGATGCCGCTTTGAGGGACTCGGGTGCCTCGTCTGCGCGCCCTCCGTTTTCTGCCTCGCCTCCTCTCCACTCCCCATCCTCACGACTTCCTCTTCTTTGTTCCGTTCCGTTCTCCCTCAAGAAGACGTCGGCTATCGAGTGCATGTCATCAACATTGTTATTGTGGTATCAATTTCCGCCTGCGATTCCAATTACCCGGTCTTACCCGCCGGTGTAAAATTCAGTTTTACACGCGGACTCCAGTGAAAAACTCGGGACGAAGTTGAAACGAAACGGTGAGGTTTATGAGGGGAACAGAGAGTTACTTTTTTCCTTATCTCTTTCCATTCAGAGCCGACTGTTTCTTATAAATATAATATTTTCAGAAATTGACAACATTTTTGCTTTTGAACTACTTGCGAGTTACTTGAGGTATAGTCGTCGTAGTTTTAAATATATATTTACATGTACGTAATTTAATATTTCTTTACGTCTAACAATTTCTCGTTTCTCGAATTCTGCACATACTTGTTCTTTTTTTTTCTTTTTTTGTATTTATCATTATCTCCGACTCTTCTGTTATTGCGATGGGAAAATAAGTTTTATATAAGTTTCCATTCTTTCACAGAGCGGAATGTTGTACAATAATTTCGTGAAATGTTCACAATATTATGTCGGGGGAAACTAATTAAAGCAATAGTGAGAACAGTCAGAATTTCTAAAGATAACATTAGTAAAATGTCAAAGTCATCTTGTAGAGAATATAAACTTGAAAATCACTTGTCTTCAACAGTAATTAGAGCAGAGTGCTCTGCCATCTTTGCGGTTCTAAAACGTACACGAACTTCGCTCAAAGTACACAAGAGAACACAACATATTTCTCGAACTTGTCTCTCTCTCTCTTTCTCTCTGTTATATACAGATATACACATTTACTCGCGAAACTTTTCACATGAAGAATGTGGTGGGTTTGCTTTATTTCGATCTTTTACAATAACAAAAAATCGTATAACACGTTAAAACGTAACAATAATTAAATAAGAAGCACAGAAATACATCGTGTGCGTTACCCTAAAAAAAAACTACGCACGCGCGTATACATACATATTCCGTCGAAATAGATCGATTTCGCTATTTGGTTATCCGACAGCTTCGGAATTCACGGGCCGAGCCCGTGGGACAACTGAAATGGGATCACGGTGACTCGCTTTCGGGGGCGCGGCGGAGAGACCGTGAAAGTTTGGATGATTTCATGAATCACAAATGAGGGACGAAATGACATTAAACTCGTGGACTTTCGCACGCATAACGCCGAACGAGCGAGCGAGCTGTGTACGTAAAGTGGCAAAAGCGCGCAAAAGGAGAGACAGAGAGGGAGAGACGTGCCGCGATATTATCCCGCGTAAGAGCAACCCCTTATGGCGTTATCAGCATTTACGGCAGCTGTTTGTCGCTAAACGTGCATTGAAACGAATGTGCCATTATCCTCGCGCTAATTCAACCTTATGTTCTTTGTTCCAGGTAAGTTCGGTAATCGCGCTACGGGGAGTATCCTCTCGAGATCTCGACACTTTAGTCTCTTCTTACCGTCACGCGGTGAGTTTTTTGCGCGATGTATCGCCAGATAGAGTCGCTTTACTCTCGCTCGCGCGGAGAGAGACTTCTCTTTAAATATTGCGCGCGAAAAGCTCCTGATAAGGGCTCGCTTGCGAAACTTAATTTGAGAAAGAAACTTTCGGAACGTTCGTTGTATTGAAATTTGAGTTTCGTTTTGTATCACTTTGCATAAAATCATAGAACTAGGATGTTATTCTACAATTTCGAGGATAACTGGGTCAGAATTCAACAACGAAGGCACATGGTACCGATGAATTTCTAGAATTTCGAGTTCTGAAATCTTCTCGCAAAGATGTGTTTTATGCGTTCGCGCGACACATTTTATTGAACGCGCGAATCTTCGATGGGTGATTGCGAGAAACAATTATTGCTATAAGTTTTACGAGTGTCGCGCGAGTAACTGAAATAACCACCGCTCCCGAAACAACACAAACCGCGATATGATATCGTAAAATTTCGAAAAATACTATATACTGCTCCGTACAGATAGCGCAAAAGATACGTTCTAGATATACTAAAAGGACAGTAAAGCAGCTTTATATGGCTGTTAAAGATCTGAAATAGATAAAAGTACATCTTGCGGAAGCCTACCGTGCGTGAGAAAACACACAGTTATTTTCTTTTATGTTCCATATCAAGATATACACGAGCATTACAAAATTCTGCAATTTGTATCTGCGTTACGACGCTTTTTTTTTTCTTTGTTTTTTTTTTGTACTGTTTCGCTACATCTTGGCGGCAATCCCCTCGTTAGTTTAAAATCTGATACGACAGTACTTTTCCGGAATAAGCTCTATTCACGAAGTTTGTCTTTATCCAGAGAATTGCGTCTCTCCGCAGTTGATAATTCTCTATTTTTTCTACTCCGGAATTAAATGCTTAAGGCCTAGTAAAATAAACAACCTGATGTTTTTGTTAGCGGTAAAAAAGTCGACGAATAATTTGCAGTGGGAGCCTAAACAAATACTTATCGATACCTCGATATTTTCGTTTGCAACCGTACAATCGCGGATTCTCGCGCGTTCGATTTCTACGGCGATTTAATACATACATCTTACCGCATGGCGATCCCGCACGTTTCTCGCGACTTCAACTCGACTGCCGTCTTTCGACGCGTGTGACCGACAGTCGATGACCGGCACTCGATTGTTCAATGCTTCAACTTTGCTCGATAGCACAATGGATCCATTTAGCTTACGGTTGGCCGTCTACTTGAAATCGTCGTCCTTCCGCGCCCCTCTCTCCGTACCGCAGAAATGTTTGCATTTACCAGAGCTAGGTTGTGTATGTCCCCGGTGAAAGCTTTTGGGGTTGTTCGAAGTGTCAACTCGGAATGCGTCCATCTATCGCGCGGTATACAACACACGGCCATCAGAACGAGAAGCTGCATCGGGACACTTTATCTTCGTATATCCAGGAACGGAAAATATCGCTCGATCAAAAAAAAAACAAAAACAAAAACAAAACAAAAAAAAACCGGCGCGATAGAAAGAAAAGTCTCGATCGTTTCGTGGAATCTATTGCCGCAGTCTCGAAATTTACAATTCGGATCAAGTTTCGGAGCACTTTGTATTCGTTTGATTATGTTTTTTTTTTTTTTGCAACAACAATTGCATTATCTTTCGTTCACTTTGCATAAACAAAAGGTAAACTCTATAAAGTTTACAATTGTAAGAACGTAAATGAGTATTACGCGATCATAAGCAGACGGGGAGAAAAATCTACTTATCGTAATTTTTCATGTTGTTATCGGACGCCAGACAGTACATTAGTTATACGAGACGGCTCGCGGCGGCGAGTAACTAGGATGATATTTTATCCTTTCCAATCCCGATGTATCCTAGGTAGCTAGGCGCTTCCCGTAAATGCTGTTATTATGTTATCTCAATCCGGCAGGAGGGCGGCATTCATATGCAGGGGGAGCGCCCCCCGGTATATCGGGGTGAGTTCAGCTCAGGCGGCGAGGAAATTCGCGCATTATTTTTCCCGTTCTCATTTTTGTCACGATTTTAACAACCTTCGTTACGGGAGGGGAATTAGTATAATCTGTTGGCCGTCCTAATTAACGCTTAAAACGCAGCGCCTTTTTTCCTTTCCTCGCCTTACGGTTTTTCTCTCTTTCCGTCTCGTTAATTCTTCCACAGGAGACCGTTAATTTTTATCAACCCCCTCGTGGAACTTATACCTCCCGCTTTATTTCTAACGGAGAGAAAGAGAGAGAGAGATGTACACGGATAATAATAACTCGCGCGGACAAAGAATATATTCTTCCTCATATTTATACGCGATACCGCCGCGATGACACGAGCTCGATTATCGTCGCGCTAAAATACAAGCCACAGAAGAAGCAAAATTGATCAAAGGAACTATATAACTAGATATACGTTTGATCTCGCAAAAAAAAAAAAAAAAAAATATCTGGTATCGAATATCGTTTAGCACGTATCTATAATTTTCTATCTCTATAGTTATCTATTGTTTAATTCAAGATTAAATGAACGTACCGCTTGATACCGTCTCCCACTAACGGAAATAATTCAAACGGAAGCCACATTCGACCGGCATTTCGACTGGATTAAAGAAACATTTCTATTTGCATCATAATCCCGCGCGCTCTACCAGCGCGGTATATTTCCGCATGGCGCGCGTATAATGTTCCGAGAGGTGCTGGGATACGGCTTGAAAATTGTCGCGCTCAACATCCGCGCTGGTAATCGAGATAGCGCGGGATCAAAGGAGCTGTATAACTAAATACACATTTGGTCCCCGGGTCAGGGTGTAACGGACAATATTTCGCGGTGGCGCCAGCCACCAGCAGTGGTGACGATATAGCTAATGCTTTCTCTCTCGCTTTCTCTCTTTCTCTCCCTTTCTCGCCGCGCAGAGATACCTTCAGCTAGTTTGGCCTTGCTTGGACTCCGAGTTCGGAGTCCGGCACATTAACGGAGATAGTGGCTCCGCTCAAACGTATAATTGCGGGACGAGGCAATTGAGGGACTCCCCTGGGAACCGGGTTGCCGGCTGCCGCAAATCCGCCCACCCTTTTGCCGCCCACTAACTTCGAACCCCTTCAGTCCACACGTTTCTACCGGCGAGCCTCTCTCGATAAGATGCCCCCTTTCCTCCATTGAGTCGTCTTCGCACGACCGCCTCTATCTTCTCTCCCGCGCGGCAGATAACCGAAAACGATGATATTACGTGTCCAATCCCGCGCGTCAGTCCCGGTTTCCACGTCTAGTCGCGATTATCCCTTGTCCTCGTACAGATTTTCGCCCGTTCTTGAGGTCTTCGTCTCGAAATCCTTCTTGTACGTCTTCCCTTTCCACTTCCACGTCGCGATAGGTCACTTCGCGACGTGTACTTCGCAGCAAAACGAGAGCGAAGCGCGCGCGCACGCGAAAAACGAGAAAAAGAAAAGATGGTTGAGCGGAATAACAAATCGCGTTGGTCACGTTTTAGTCAATAATAGCAACACCAAATAAAATTGCACAGCCACACACACACACAAACACACACACATGTACTCGCGCTGATTTAATAACTCGCGAATTTTGACATGTAAAAAGAACAACTGGAAAAATAACTCTGCGAAATACATTAATAAACGATTCCATTCGTTTACGCGCACTCCAATCGCGCGCGGCGTTATTTATTCCTTTGATGTGCGGTATTTCGTCATGCGGCGCGATCGGTGAATTCACAGCGCGGCAATATTCCGACGACTCTAATGTAATGCAGCGTCCAAAGCGGTAATATCGGTAACGTCGAACGACCGCTACGCGCGTTACAACCGCGCGCGTTCGATGGGATACGATTTTATAGGAAGGGGAAAGAGGGAGGAAACGCGGGGCGAAACTTTGATAGATACCGTGATGTCCTCGGAAATTCCAGACATATCGTCCCAATTTTCCGCGTACGCGCTTAATGAGGTATGGTCGTATTCACTTGCAGGCTACGCGCCGCTCTGTCACTTTGATCGTGCATAATACACCAGCTAAGTTACGGTGGGACTGTATAACTAATTATACACTATTACGCGCCTGATTTCCCCGCGGACGAAAAATAGAGGAAATATATCAGAAAGCCTCCGACGAGAGTAATAAGTGCCATTAAGATCCGCCACCGTGCCGCTCGCGTTCTCTTTCTCTCTTTCTCTCTCGAGTTCTCTTCCCTTCCGTCGTTTACCTAACGCGAAAACCGTGGATGGGAGAGAAAAAGAGGGAGAGAAAGAAAGAGAGAGAGAGAGAGAGAGCAATGCGCGAGATAAAAAAAAAAGAGAAAGAGAAGAAACAACGTGGCGGAAAGAATACGGAGAAAATAGCTTGTTCCGCCGCCAAGCGGGGCGACCTTCGAGCGGCATCGTGCAGGATTGCTTATTTTAATGGCTGTACTTCATCCAATTAGAATAAATTACCGCTACTCCTTTCGGATACCGTACGTCTCGGATGGTCGAGGGGAAGAAATTCGATTCATGGAAATACTATCGCGCCCGTTACACCCAATACGTTTCCCCTTATTGTTTTTTTTTCTCCCTCTTTCTAACTTCGCCCGCGCCAAATGCGAATTAAGTGTGTTAATTCGGAAACGAGATACGCTAATTTATCTGCGATTTTGCGCCACGCTTAAAAAAGAAGAAAAAAATTCCGAGAGCGTAAATAACAGAGCGCTTCTTTAATATCGCAAAATGAAATCTCAGGCGCGATTAAACCTACCGAGGTCACGAGGCAGTCATCTTTCGCTAATCGATTTTAAACATTTTGATCTAATATTTACGTCTTCGCGCGGTTAGCTATTTTTCGCGTGGAATCCGTGGCCTCGTTTAAGATCGTGGCTTGATTGCAATTTTGACTGTAGCGCCGCGCACGGTTGTCTTATCGGATTTAGCCGAGTCTAGACTCTCTCGGGCGAGAGAGGGAAGAGGGGGAGGGGGGAGGAAAAAGCGAATACCCTGGTTAGGTGGAAAGTTAAGGTTGGGTCTTTACTTAACCGTAATCGGAAGATATTGCCGGCAGCACTGTACCAAGGGCACTTTACCAGCCGCCTTAAGAAAGCACTAGCTTCGCGAGGCTTGGTGTAACGCCGGTCCAGACCGTTATTAAAAGAACCCCCTTTATCTCAGCGCTTTTCTCTCTTCCTCTCGCATTTCTCTCTCTTTTTTTCTCCCTTTCTCTCTCTCCTACTTTCATTCCCGCTTTGTCTCCGCTCAGATGCCGCTTCCAGTCACTCTCGTTCTCTTTGAAGCTACCGCGGCTAAGAGTATTTCTATGTCAACCTTTGTACTTTTTAGCGAGGAAACCTACGACGCCGATGGCTCTACCGCCGCGCGCCTCCGTAAACGTCACGGGGTAATGTCCGTTTCAGCAGCGCGCACTTTAATGGCGCTTCTTAATTTCTTAGTGAGACAGAATCTGGGAATGGTTACGGACGAGATGCGACAACAGGAGATTGCAGCGTCTCGTCCGCAGGGACAAATACCGGAATAATGTTGGCGACGCGTTCCATTCGCCCGTTCACGCCCTTCTTTTTAATAACTCCCTTTCTTTTTAATTACCGTCTCGCTACGCGAGAGTGCTCGACGTTTATTCGCGGCACAGAACCGACTGCATCTCTCGCGCACGCGAGAGAGAGAGAGAGAGAGAGAGAGAGAGAGAGAGAGAGAGACAGAACCATCGTGAATTTTTCGTCGCGCGAGTAGATGACTAATGGAGTTTTTATAATCCATTGTTAAATGTCATCGGTCACGTCAAGCCGCGTTTTTCACGGTGGACGCTAGCCGGAAATTTCGCGTTTGATCATAACACCGCCGTTGCCGCCGACTACCACCTTCCCCAGTGTGACGCTAGAAAGTTGACACTTCCGGGTCGCGCACCCGATGCCCATAAATTCCCGCGGCGACGACACTTTTCATCAGGCTCTGATTACTTATTCACGCGCCGACGAACGCGGACGATAGAGGAGCGCGAACGCTCGTGTATGTGTGTGAGTGAGCGTGTTATATGTACGTGCGCGCGACCTCTTCTTCCCCCTTCCCTCCCAGAGCCCGGGCGCTGCCACTGTGATTGATAATAATGCAAGTCCGACGTCGACGCTAGCGCCGATATTACTGAAACATTATTTACGGGAGTAAAATGAAATTTTTCGATCGCAGAGAATGAGAATTATAATGGAAAGCGTGCAGCCGATAAACCGGGGGGAGGGAGGGAGAGGGAGAGAGGGAGGTTACGTCCGCGTAACAGGCAACCTCGTTACGTTGACGAGAGCTTCAAATCATCGTCGAAAGCTATCGAGAGCGTATCTCTCGTCGAATAATGTTGATATTCGATATCGTTTGTGTTGGTGAGAGAATCGAGCTCTTTATTTTTTCTCTCTTCCTCTCTGAAAAAAATAAAAAAAAAATCGCGACGCGGATACTCTTGATTTATTTTATTTATTTATTTTATTTTGAAACTTTTTTACGCTTATACATGAAGTTGCATGTTAAACTCCGCTCACACCCCATCCTCCGTAAATCCGTCTCGCAATTATTAATTACATCACGAGATTATGACGAGCGGATTAAACCCGTCCCCTCGGCGACTGTCGTCTCGTCGTTGGAACCTTCGACTTGGTCGTCATCAGAATACTGCGTGATCTCCTTCCCTTCAGTCTAAGGGTTGATATAGATATTGAATAGGCTAGAAATAAATCCAACGCGCGCGCGAGTGACGAACGCCCGTCGTGCACGAGCAAACTCGTCGTATTTCCGTAACGTGGGTACCTCGTTTGTGAAAATTTGCGCGTGTGTGTGCGTATCCCCGAGGATATTCGACGTCTGTGTAGTTGCGGCGCGCGTTACACGTGCGCGCCACAAGGACCTTATCCTGCGGAATAGCAGCGGATACATCACACGCAAAGAAACGAGAGAACCCCGCGTTGTCGCCCGCTTCATCCCTTCGTGTTCTCTTCGCGTCTTTTCCCTCGCTCCACGCTCCTCCTCTGTCTTTGTTCCGCGAAACAACGACGCGACATCATTTCTGCCTGCCATCCCCTCTGTGCGCGCGCCTGTTTCTTCGTCATCGTTGTCGTCGTCGTCGTTTCCTGCCGCGTTCTCCCCCGGTTGAAATAGCAGGCTACACAACTATCATTTCCCCCTTATTTTTTGCAGCGCTGTCATGCGGCGCCATATATTTTGACGTCCATATTCCCTATTCCCCCTTTGCTGCGGCCTACCACGCGATGAGATACGCCATGTGTGCGTATGTGTGTATCGTCAGCCTCGCAGGTGCGCGTCCAAGCGCGCACCATCATCATTCTGGCGAGTTATCGCGGCGTCTTTTGAAAAACCACATCCGACGCGCTTCGACGATCCTCGCTTGCGTCTATTGTTTTCACGAGTCAATGTTTCGCGTTTGCTTTAAATAAATTCGACTTGAATTCTGCGAAGACGCAGCGTCAAGATTACGTTATCGCGCTTGTAATATATGTGTTTAAAAAAAAAAAAGAGAAAGAGAAAATTAATATAAAAGAAATTTACAAGGAGAGATTTTTGTTTTTAGGGCGACATTTTTCTACGATAAATATCGGTGGCATTCCGAAGAGCATATTTCGAGTGAGATGCGCTAACAATCTCGTATGTCACGTTAACGGCGCGAATTTGCAAACAGGACGAGAGCTGTTTTGTGTCGACACTTGTTTCCGAAGTCGCGTATTCTTTGTTACCTAGCTACGATGACATCAAGCACGCCGATATCGATTACTCGCGCGTAACTCGTATGCTCAATTATATCGCGCACACGTGTGACTACGCGTATTTCGTAGCGCACCGTTTGATTTTCGATAATCGTCATTCGGTGCACATAAGTCGCACATTGATTTATAAAAATACTTGTTCAAAACCGCGACGAGAGTGAATAGTCGACGACAACGACAAATCATTGCGATTTTTTCCGATCATTTTTCCGATCGAGTTGAATTGACTGTTTAGTGAACGACATTTAATTTTAAATGCGTAGTTTCGATCGAGCGCGCGACGAAGAAAGACTTTTCGATACGAGAAAACGAGTTCGCGCGATTATCATTATCGGGAATAAAGCCGCAATATCGAAAGTTCTTTTTTTTTTTTTTTTTTTTTTTTTTTTTTTTTTTTTTTTTTTTTTTTTTTTTTTGGTTATCACGTTACGTTTTCTTTTCTCTTTCGTTTCTCTGTGAAAAACATGAAATATTTATCATACGGATTCCGTTCTCCTTTGAGGAATCTCTGTTTCACTGGAAAAGTTTTCCAGCTCCGTGCCACATTTCATGTGACAAAAGATAATGATTGCGCTTTGTTTTTTTCCCCCTCCTTCCCGCTAAAGCCGGAAAGCTCCCGTAAGTCCGTGGGTGTAGTAAAGGAGAACGGATTGAAGATGCGTCCGCGGGCGGAAAACGGCGAAGAAAAAGGAAGACGGGACAGAGATAGTTAGGAGGTTGTTTGTCTCTGCTTCCGTCTACACGGCTTCGCCTACGCCATTGAATCAAGTCGAACGGAGCCGCGGGCTGTTGTGTAAACTCCGGGCCTTGATTGAAAAGCTCCGCACTCAAATATTGGATGATAAATCAGGGAGAGAGAGAGAGAAAGAGGAGAGAAAAGGAAAGAGAAGTAGAGAGAGAGAGAGTGGCGGGGATTCCGGATATCCTAGATTGTGTGCCTTTCGCAAATGCTCATATAGGCGTATCCGTTCGTGATTAGCGTACAAATACCTCGAATAGTCGAAAAGCAATGATCAGGATGTGCCGAAGCTAATTGCGCGGTAAATAGTACACTGCCGCTATTTGCGGCGATAGTTCGCTTACGAGCTTCCGCGCGGCGTTGCTCTGAATTATTCATAAGCGTCGTCTCGCGCTTCGCATCGTTACGTTTCTCGGCCGAGAGCATCTATCATTACGCATCGGACGGAACGAATAGGATTATCTTAGCGAGATCCGATCCCGCGGATCGCTTCAGAACGACGTACGTTCGAACGGGGAAAGGCGGAGTCGTTCTGCGCGCGAGGTGAGAGTGCGCGACGTATCGGAACATATCGGATGTAAATCGACGAGCGATGGCATTGACGTGCCACGCGCAGCGAGACTTCACGTCTCGCGCATCTTTCGCGCTGCACCGCTTCCGGACTCCCTCCTTTCTCCCCGCGCTTCTTTCCTTATCTATGTAACAAAAAAAAGTGAACACACTGTCTTGTAAAAATAAAATTATGTTTTCGAAGTTACTGACTTCAACACTATCTACTGTAACAAGTGAAAAACTAGAACAGACACCTATCAATCATATTTGACATTCACTGCATACATCATAAAACAATAAAAAGCG
>QVOB01009512.1:0-23360 GCA_014839585.1 Pseudomyrmex concolor | reverse complement strand
TCGCGCAGTGTCGATATGTCGGTTTATAGGTCGTAACAATATGCAGCAACAAAGTTCGCGCTTTTACAAAAGAAAAAATGAAAACAAAGTTTGCTTAATTGCATCAAGCATTTTTGCGAATTGCAGTCGAGCTGCGGGGCAATTTTTGCATACAAATTTAGTTAGTCGCGCGCTTTTCAGCGAAATTGCCAGTGGGCGCAATTTTGTATTCGAGTATAAATTACTGTCTCAGCGGGGACGAAAACACGGGCGCGGTTTATCCCAATGTCCCGCGACGTCCTGCAATTCCCACATCCGCGGCGAGACAAGGACGGAATTTATTATAACAGCGGATAATTCGAGCGAGATAAGAGACACACTCGGGAGAGGAGTGGGAAACAGTTTCGTTGTGAAATTGTGTGAGTCGCGCCGCGAAACGACGCGCTGGAGAATAATGCTCCGAGAACAATACTCTCTTTCTTATACCGCAACGTTTAGGATTTTTATACAAAAACGAGAACAAGAATGTCTCGCATCCAAATTTTATCGCGACATTGTTGATTATTGAAAAATATTGTTTGAAATTTTTTATCGAGAATTATAAATAAACGTTTTGAGAAGCTAATTTGTTTGTTCTTCGTCTAAAAGAAAAGACAATTAAATTAACACTAGTTTTTTTAATATACAAAGATCGTTCAATTAACGCTCTTTCCTCCGACGCGCGAGACAAAACAAAAGGCGGTCGTAAAATAATCGGTTCAGCCGGTTCGCCGAAGGGTCGTGCGTTATTTCTGGTGCGTATTCCTCAATGCCACGTTTACGCGTGTTACACGGAGTTTTAACCGGTTTGATGTCGAGATAAATATTGTTAACACATGTGGCGTGTTACATCACATGCGCCGGGCGTCAAATCAGCTCGGGTCGGGTTTCAGTGTTCCCGCAATAAAATCGAAAACGCGGCAGTTCGTTACAACGACGTCCGCGTAACAAACCGTTGGACCGATTAGCGCCCGTTTTACTAACAAAAACTCTGGCACCGCTTTCTGCCAATCACCGAGAGAACCGTTCTCTCTCGAGTTTATCGCGTCGCTTGAATTTTTGACAGATCGTACGCTCTCACGAGCGTGTTAAAGCGCGAGCATTCTGATAATTAAAAGCAATCAGGACGACAAAGAGGGAAGGGGAATATGTTTCCGATCCTCGTAAAAATTGATTGCAAATCCCAATCACTTAAAGTGTTTTAATTATAGAAATTAAACAACTTACAGCCGCCTGTGTTCCGTAGGCGCCAATTTCCTTCCGAAGTGAAGTTTCCCAGAAAATTACTTGAGAAGCTATCTTGAATTTAATCACGGAACTTATAGCATCCAATAAAATTAAATGAGCGAGGACAAGAAATATAAAAATACAATCAAAAGAATAACAATTTACTAAGATGAATCTTCTGCTTCTTCGAAGAAGAGAATACGACGTAGATTGATCGCGGCATAACTGTTTAAACGAGCTTCGTAAAATGTATGAAACTGTATAACAACAAGCGGTCGTTACTTCGGCGTCGAGTCTGTCAGCCGACAAAGCATCAAACAGTGTTGTTTAACATAATACAACGAGAACGTCGCGACGAGAAAGGTTTCGGAACAAGGAATTTTATGCGGGAAATTATGCGCGCGATGACGACCGCGAAATTTAAGTTCGGATATTATTTGCATCGCGCGCGTCTCGAGAATAAGAGAAAGAAGAACAAGAAAAAGCTCGATCGTGTCGTCAGAGTCCAATAAAACGCACGGAGCCGCTCCTAACGAGCCCGCGAAGGAGTCGTTGCAGTTTTCTTTGCAGACGTTTTGACCTCTTTATCGAGAAAGAACTACTCGCTTATATCCCGTTTCGCGCGTTAACAATCCCCCGCGTATTATTTTCACAACTCTGGATTTTCCACCGGTGCAATGTCTTGACGTAATCAATGAATTGAAGTCCGTCGTGGCGCAATGAAAACACACCCCTTATCAATAGAAGAAAATAAAGACTAAAAAACTTAAAGAAATAAAATTAAAAAAAAAATAAAATAAAATAAAATAAAAATAACGAAACAGACGGCAAAGATGTGCGTTATTGCAATTATGCGTCAGACCGATTTTTCACGATTCGAACTATGAATTCTTATCGCGCACGATGTTTTTATCACGCGTGTTTAAAAAAAACTTGTTTTGCGCGTCGCGAATATTATTACCGCGTGCAGTAATAACGTGACGAATTGAAATTATGTTTGTTCCGTTTTAATTGAAGATTAAATCGTTCGCTGGACCAGGTTTTGAAAACAGCAGACGTCAGCTGAGATTGACCGTGCGATTAATTCGTTGCCGAGAGAAGCTTCGTCGCGTCGGTAGACGCTTGAAACGTCTCTTCAAAGTTCAATCGCGATCAGCTATTTCCTTTGTTACGCGAAGGAGGCAAACGGGACTCACTTATGTGCGCCGAGTACTTATGTACTTTAGAGTTTCGAGAGAGTCAGGCTAAAAATTCATTCCCTGAGCCGCGGCCGCGTGGAGGCCGCATTTCGCAGAGACGCGTCGGAAACTTACTTTACCGCGATCGATCACCACAGGCCATACGCACGCACACGCTTAGGGTTACACCGATTTTAATGAGGCCACGACGAGAAAAGTATCTAATTATATGAACGAATCGGTGACGCGTTCTCTTTTAATAATAGCTCCGCCACGATAGCAAAGATAATGAGAGCTGTAAGTAACAAGTAAACTTTGAAACGCTCTTCTAAAAATAATGTATATGCGTTTGATTCCGAGTTTTAAAGTCTTCGCGCGGAATTGGCTCATCAAACGTATCGCACGTTGGCTCTTTAAATTGCACAAAAAGTCAGTACTTTCAGATACAACCTAACATTCAAATTTTTTTAAATTAAAATTGACCGTGTGACATTGAGAGATTACTCGTTTGATTATAATTACAGACTGGGAAAAAGCGAGAGAGGCAGCGTTCAAATCTCATTCAAGAATATCTTCATGTATCGTTTTGTACAGCTTGATCGCCGATGTAAAGTGATCAACGAGATGATTTTTCGTCGTCGTGTAATTTTCGTCGATCTCGTTGATGAATTTCGGATGCGACCGAATTTGCAACCTCGCATCGCACGAAATAACACATGCACAGAGTCAAAACCCGAGAAATATATACATCGTCGGATAATAAAATAAACCGGCGTAGATTTTATTTATGTTCACGGGACGATGTTCACGAGATTGATTTTGCTTTCTAAGGCAATTTGTTTGTATCATTCGTCACGGAACGCGGATGCTAATCGCGACCATCTATCAGGGACTTTCATTTTTAGATTCCAACAATCGGATGTAACCTTCGAGCAAATTGAGGTCTCGGGGATCTGTTGTACTTGTCAGCGAAATGAAGACGAAACGCACGGCTGTGCATTTTTCTTTTTTTCTTTCTTGCACGAGTTCTCGTTACTCAATTCAGAAGCAAAGTGTTCTCGATCGATTTCGCGCGATGTTTCGTCTTGAGATTTTTTTTAATCCGAAACGAGGAATCGATAATAGGTTTCGCGCAGTTCGATTGTAAATCAAAACAAAATATCGCGAAACAAACGTTTAATATCCAAACTATTAATACTCTGGCGGACAAGAAAATTCGTTTGTAGCCGTCTGAAGTGTTGACCGGGTGATACTTGGGACCGCGATATATTATTGGAAATTTTGTTTCATTTCGGGATGGAATACCGCATGTTACGTAAGTTGCAACATAGAACATAGCAAATTGTCGACATAAGACTCGAACTGGACTGGAAATTCGAATGCCTTTTAAAACTTTTACAAAAGACACTTTATTCTCGATCTAACTTTTGACACCAGAAATCCCCGACAGTGGGTTCCCGCGACGATTACGTCAGGACTTGGCAAATGTGCAGAAAAAGAGGGAGAGACGGATATTTAACATACACACACACGCAAACACAGTGGATCACATAGACAAAATCGAGGCGGACAAATATAACTATCTCTCGTGCAAAGAAAGACAGGATGTTTGACGAACGTTAAATAAATAGTTATTATTCATTCTGACGCAGTAATGTCGCCGTAGATTTGTCAATGAGCGTTTTTATCGTCGCGCGTGAATACGTGACGAACTTAATATTTATTTAATTCAAGGCGCGCGCAAGAAGAAAAACATTAACGCGATACCAGTGTAAATGAAAATAGTTTTATTACTGCGGAAATTCTCCCGTGCATAAAACGCACGTAAATATACACAAGTTGCTCTCTAGGGCTACAAAGAGTCCATAAATTCTTCCTCCCACGTGGATGAACGTTCGAGAAAATATTCGTTACAGCTGGCTCGTGTCGTAATTGTTTTCTCACGAGACAAGAAAACAATCGGATCAGAATTGATCAATTTTACAACAAAATCGACTGCCTTATTCAGCGTGATAAATTCTTTTTGTTATTTTGCACGCGTGTATCTAATTGCTTTGTTCTTAGACGCGGAGGTGAAAAGATTTTATGGACGCTTAATCTACGTAAGGAGATGTATAAATAGTGGAAGTTTGGTAGTTCTGACTAGACTTATAACATAGCTTAGATTGGTCCTTTGAGGTAACGGGTTCAGAACGCGATATTAAATATATATGCGAGATTTCTTTTTTGTCACGAGATATATAAATTCTTTATACGAATAAATACGTGAGTAAATCATTAGACAATACGTGCACAGTACGAAGGCAAAATCGACTTTTGTATGAATTACTTTCTCGTGTTCTCTAAAGTTCAGAGAACACATCAGTATGTGTTCTCTGTACATTTCTAGTGCTTCGACTTATTGTTAATCTCTTTTGTTTTGTTACATTGACGTCTCTCTGAATATTTTGAAACGTTTTTGCTTACTTTAGGTTTCACATTATTTAACGAATTGTTACACCAAAAAAATTCGTGTTCCGGCTAACTTGCGGCATAGCTCCCTAAAGTTAGGGATCTTGCAATGTATCTCGTAACGTTAGGGATCCCTAACGTTACGTAGGGATTCCTAAAGTTAGGGATCTTGCAATGTATCTCGTAACGATTTACACCTATGTTACCTATGTAATAACAAGCGTAATAATATTCTACCTAATAATCGGATTCAGCGAATTTTGCCGAGTCGACAATTGTCCGCGCGATCTTCACATCACTTTGGACCCTCAATAGTTAAACAATTAATTGATAACATTGATAACTCTCTCTGTTATTGTTGTATTCAAAAATACTCTGCGTGGAGATGATTTTTAATCCAATTTCGCGACGCATAGAGTTTGCAAGTTGTGGATAACGGGCTATGATTAAACGCTACTCGATCTTTTTAGAATTGGTCCTGGCGAGAGAACGAAGGACTCTCGGTAAGATATATCTCAGGCCATCCACTTCGCGTCTCGATTAAAGATCGATGACATCTTAACGCCGGCATCGCGTTAGCCACTCGTCGTGACACTCTATTGCGCGAAACTCGATCGTTTTTGTTTTTTTCCCATCCGTTCTGTACAAGATACGTTTCTAAGAAAAATTCTGACTGCTACGAGAACTATCCTTTAACTCAACCGAATGGAAAATGTGATCGATGGAAAATGGATATCGATTTATCTCTTGGAAAATAACTTGCAATTTGTAAATTTCTCTCTTAGAAGACTAATGCCGTCGATTTAAATGCGGCAATAATGTCAAATCGCCGGCATCAATCTTCGCGACTGCTTTAAATCGAAATCGCACGTTTCGTAAAAATATTATTATTCGAAATGTTCTCCCAGAGTGTGTAAACGACGGATGTTTTAAATGTTCGTTATCTATTGGAACAATGTTTCGCAAAGTTTTTTATTATACACTTGTCTCTATATTGACATTTTTCGTGTTTCACCTTCTGTTATCCGACGTGAAAATTGTCGTAAAACAGTGCCAACAGTCTCACCTGCCGCGAGTGAGAATAATACACTATTGCGCGGTCTCTCTCCGCTCGTATACACATCTTACATCGGATTAATTTAAAGCGTAGAACTTACAGCTCGTTGCATCAGCCCGCGTCACATTCGCGCTACAAAACGTGCTTTAAAAAAACGCGGCACGCGTTCTACATTGATTATACGTAATTTAATTCGAACTGAACGCGAGACTGCTGAAAGCGCAAATATATTAAACTTTTTCAAACGCGTACGCGTTTATCCCCAACAACATTGTCCATGCGCGGATTAAAGTAATGTAACAAAAAAAAAGTCGAAATCCCCGCGTTCAATCACGTAGAAGAGCGAGAATCGCCCGTACGTCGCACGCACATGACGTGAAAACACGACTTTCTTACGGAATTTTTCCGATAACAGCGACGATGTGGAACGATGCGTACGAGCGGAAGATCGATTCGCGCATGTGGTCGCTAAACAGTTTTATCAGATCACGCACCAATAAAAACCCAACCTTGACACTTGTCAGACATAACATAGGAGTAGTCTTATTATTATATATGTCTTATTATTCACATCTTACATTACCGTGCGGTGAACGCACACGTTTCTTCGAAAAAAATATATTTATCTCTCTCTAGCGTGTAATTGTTTTTTTTTATGCGTTTTTGTACAAAGTAGACGTTAAAAAACATTTGGTCGTCGCGAAACGTGTCGTCATTCTTCACTGGGACTGTCGTCGTCGATCGAGCTCGGTCATCCGGGCGGCGTCTTCTTCTGCTTGGTCAGTTCCAGCAACACCGGATAATGCAGATCCGGACAATACTCCAGATTATTTCGCAGCAGCTCCAAGTGTCTCGACCACACCACGTCGTCGTATTGCTCCGTTTGTCGCGCGACAAAGCCACGTTTGACCGACGCTTCGGCGAATTTTTGGAATGTCGTGCCGCGCCTGGGCGCCATCACCAGAGCCACCCCGTCGTCGGCGAGCCAGCCGTAAATTGTTTCCATCAGGTCCAGCCGGACGTCGTCAAAGAAGAGACAGTCCGCGCTGAGAATCACGTCGTAGAGAATCGACGGAAGTAGTTCGTCCTCGTCGTCTTCGTCGTCGTCGTCGTCATCCGCAAGTCGGGTCTGTATCGAAGGGAATCATAATCGAGAGTCCAGATTTCAGTCGATTAGCGCAAATATATTCGCGAGAGAAAAACCCGATTTCAAATCGATAAACGACCGAAGAACGAGATTCACTTGCGTTTGAAAAGTTATGAGAGAAGTTCGGTAATTCGTAAATTCAAACTTCGTGCAAATGTATGCAGGGAGAAAGAGGCTTTCAAGTCAAACTTATGTAACCATTTTCTGTGGCGGATAAAGAATAATTTTGTAATGAATGAAACAACTTTGAACTTTTAAGTCGTGCAATTTTTCACATAGTCTCCAATATCTCTTCAAACTTGTTAGAAAAATTTCAATGAATGTAAAAAAAAAAAAACAACATTGTCTCGTGAAACTTCTTCCAATCTCGGACAAAGCGAAAATTCTTCATGAAAAAAATGTCAATTGCGCGGAACATTGCGAGCCACCGGAAGAACACAAAGAGGCTAGCGGAAATGGAGCTGAAGTTTAGCCGGAAGTATCCGAATGGTGTGCGTCTGTATATCTGAGCCGGGAATCACACAATGATCACGCGGAGATTCTACATGTACGAGTGTGTATGCGTTCTCTGGTTTCTTTTATACATCGAGAGACGAGCGCGTATATGTGAAAGTATAAATTTTTTTATCGCTTGTTTTTCAGTGCTTTCTGTACAACATCCGATACGAAACAAAATTTCTTGCGACAAAACAACTTCGTAAATTTTTTTGTGTTAAATGAGAATTCAAACTAATTAAGTATTAAAACTTTAATCAGCACCTAAATATTTGTTCCGCTGCTAGTCAAATTCCGTAGCGCAGATCTAAAGTCTAATTTTTCACATATTAAATTATCATTAGAAAATCAAGGAAGAGAAAATTTTATCTAAAATATCTCGGAAAAGCCGACAGTAGTAGCTTAAAACGCGTGATTTTTCTTCAGTGACAGAAATATTTTCTAGAATATTTTTAAAATAAATATAAAAATGTGACACCCATATTATGATATCATATTTCAAAATGTATCGCGACAATACCTGTCTTTGTTACGTGACTCTATTATGTGACACGTGCTAGATAAAAGAAAAAAATTTTTTTGCAGTGTACATTTCAGATTATACAATTGTGTGTGTATCATAACTTATGATTCATAAGAAATATGTGAGCAAAGCAATTTCTTATTAGTCGATTTTATCATTTGTCCTTTTTCTTTATCTTCAAATATTTCTGACATTAAAAAAAGTGTTTTTGAAGATGTTCTTTTGTCGACGCGAATTTCTCACGATCGATTTTTCTCATCGAGTCTCCATTTAGAATCCCGGTAGCTCTCCTCGACAAGGCCACAATTTTTCTATTCATCGACTCGCAATGACCGCGATGACTCACTGATCGTAGCGACGAGGCACCGCGCCGTCAGGATATGCGATCGCGAAACCAGGCGTGTCGATGCCCGGTAGATTACTGGTTGGCGAATCCTCCTCCGCGATGCAGATCACGTTGAAGAGTCGTCAGTTTTACGGGACACGTTATTCGGCCAAGGGGTCGGCGACCAGACGGAATTCCGCGCCGCGATTAGAGAAGTTGTACAAAGTCTGTGATCCTTTAATTTTCGCGGACTCACAAAACTCACATTAAAATAGACGTCTGATGATTCCTGCAGTTCAATAACGAATTTCCAGAATCCGTACGTGACAATGGAATATAATATATACGTGCACACAATATTAAAGTTATATATATAAAATGTAGAATGTAAAATCTGATTTTTTTTATTTAACGTAAATGATAGCGCGCGGACTTGCATAATCTAAAAGCTAAAACTGTGCGAGTGCGTGTACCATCCCTTGTCATTAGATTTTCAATATTTAATTTCCGGCTTCTCTTTGTGACCGCGTGTCATCAAAGAAGCATTTTTGTCATGCTTCAATACTATTCCGACGTTGCTTTGAAAATATGCATTTTTCTCTCATGTATTTTTATTATACGCGGATGTTCGTTCTCAGAAATCTGACGGCTTATTGAAAAAACAACTTAAAGAAACACGCTTCTCTGTAAACGAAAGAAATGAAAATTTCAAACTAATACATTTTTGTGCAATACAACTCGAAAAAGAGAAAAAAAAATCATTGAACACGTGTATCAAGTTCAATCAAGAGAAGAAAGAAGAAAGAGAAAGATAGATAAACTTAACGGTGTCCATCAAGAACTTTGACTTATCGAGTATCTCTTCAACATCGAGATTTAATGATTCTCCTAATGCGGTTATTATTTAATTCTCGTCTGTTCGCCGACCCCGAGACGCGCTATTTTAATCGCGCCTCAAATTGCAACAGTTATAACAGTTAACTTCGGACTATCGATCGCTCTTTTCAGGATGATCGGGATTTGTTGGTCCAAATTATTTGAACGTTCACCTTACTAACGCGATTGCCGTTGACCGCCGCCGCCTGTCGCAAGGCCCTGGCCGCTCGGGCCCACTGCAAGACGCCGCACTCCACCAGATGCGTCATCCCGTTCCTGGCGACGATGCAACGCACGTTGTCGACGCTGGTCACGTTGCCGTCCGTGAGCGTGACCAAGCTGGGATCGCAGTACTTCGCGGCGAGCACGCCGGCCAGGCAGCTCATGCCGCCACCGAGTTCAAGGACGCTCCGATTCCGGCAGAGGCCGCGATTCCGCAGCAGGTAGTACGCCAAACACTCTTCGGACGGCCACACGCACACGTTGCCGGTGTTGTTGAAGCCGATGAGCTCGCTCGCCGTGAAGCACTTGTTTATACGTCGTATCTGCACGTTGTACAGCCGGTCGTCCAGCCAGGCCGAGTACTCGCACCAGCTGGACTCGCCGTCCGCCAGCGCGTTCTTCAGCAACGAGCAGCTGAGCAGACCGAAGCTGGTGAACCGTCTCACCGACACCTCTTCGTCGGACTCGCTGCCGCCGATCGGTTCCGGCGAGCGAGTCAGCGCCCTGGCCAGAATGCGCCATCGGCGTTGAGCGCGATTGCTTCTCTTCGAGTTGCGACTATCGTTCGTCTCCCGTAGAATCTCCTGCGACATATCCTGCGCGATCGGTTTGCATCGATCTCTGATGCGTACTCTTCGGATTTCTTCCTCCGACGTGGGATTGTATTTCGAAGAAAAGAAATTGTTGTTTCTTGTTTATTATATAATTCTTTCGACGTTCGTTCTTTTTCTTCTCTGTGATGAATGCGCGCGTAATGAATGCAAAAATTTCGAAAAATTCTTCGTTAGATTCTTTTCAACTTTGGCGATAAACTCTTGTCGCGTGAAGATTTGCGAAAGGCACGTGGGTGCAACGCGTGGTCATTGCCACGGTGGATCAGACGGAATCTCCCTCGTCACTACGCTTCTCGTTTTGCGATCGGTCCATAGTTACCCTTGCGCACGGGAGGTATCGCCGCCGCGGGGGTTGCTGGTGTCCGGCAAGGACGAGAATGGACGAAGGGACGGGCCAAGACTAAAAGCGTCAAGTTCTAACTCGCGCCACGCGGACGACGAGCATTTCTCTCTTCGGGATGCGGCGCCTGCGCGTGTCGTCGGACACACGACTCTCTTCACGCTCCCTCTTTTCCTCGCACGCGCGCGCCGGCTTCCTCGTCGCCGGTCTTTCTCCGTCCACCTTCCGCACCGTCTGACGTCCAGGGACCGGGTGTTTTCCCGTCGCGCTTTCGTAAAAAAATCCTCGCGCTTGACGCGCACACTCGCTTTCAAGCCCGGCGCGCGCGGTTCCGAATTAGCCTGAGGTTGCGAAGCTCAATGGCAAATATCAGATGAACGCGTCTGTGATCCGCAGGACAGGTGGATCCCGCTCGAACCGGAAACTCGTTAGAGAGAGAAAAGAAAGGATACGCGATTGATCACGCCGATAGGTTCTTCAAGATCATTCGAACAAACGCACTTATCGGCTCACGTTTTCTTTATTTTCTTTTGTGTGTGCACGTAGTAATTATCTTTATTCGATTTTAGAGCGGCGCTCGCGATTTTATCAGTGACGAGGAGATAGCGAGATCGTAAAACGATACAAATTACTTCGTCAGTAATTCAAGAACGTATACACGTAGAAGCGTGGTGATGAAAATAAATTAGAAACGCTAGAGAGAGAAAGAGAGCTCGTTGAGAACACATTTATCATATCACATTATTATTATCCTACATTATTAGAGTATTCATGATATTTACGGCCGGCACATGCAATGCTTCTAATTATTTCTCGCGCTGCCGATATTTTATTTCTTATTTTTGTTTTTTCCGGGACTTTGCTCCGTTTACACAATCCATCGAAAAAACTATGTACGAATGCTGTAACTCGCCGATGAATGGCGAGTGTGTGGGTTATACGTTCGACAGGTGTTTCGGTTAGGAAGTTTTAATGATGCTTTGATTTCTGCCTATTGATAACAAACATTGGCGAAACCATAATCCTTTCGCCTTAAATCTTCTTTGACGACTTTTATCATTAGTTTTACGTTTCGCGAGCCTCCATAAACTCGGGATTTATTTTACGTCGTCCTAGTTTTCTATTCGAGGTCCTAGTTTTCTATTCGAGGTAAGTAAAATCGAGAAACGACAACCGTTCGAAGCTCTACGCACTTTTAAAGAGGAGCTGTGTTTTGAAAAAAAAAAAACAAAAAAAAAAGAGTTAAAATTCATTTTCTGAAACCAGGCAACGGAGATTTGTAATAAAGAGCGATGTGATGTACATATACATATTAAACACTGTTATAATACTACGACTGGCTTATTCGAGCATGTCATAAGCCTGGTTTCATCATCACTACTGAAGATCCAAGCTGGTTGTTTAGCACGTTGTGCCAAGATGTACATGTCTATGTGTATGAGTGTGTGCGTGTGTACGCGTATATGTTTGTGTACGCAGGCATTAAACTGTCACTAAATTAATATTTAAATCTTGGCTGAAGTTTTCGAACGAGCGCATTCGTTAATCGCTCTTTATTGAACGCGCACATTTGTATTTTTATATAATGATATTTTATATCTCCAATCTTATTACTTCAGCTTTATAACCTCATATGTGCAGAAAATAAATATGTATAAATTATTGTACACTAAATTTATACATTGCGCCGTAAATTTGTATGTGTACCTGATATATTTTTACAAATATGCAAACATTCCTCATTGCTCGACAAAAAAGATTTAAGAGAAAATCCGGTACAGTCGAATAAATTTCTTGCTACAACGAGAGATTTGAAAAATAGGCTAAAATTTCCACAACAAATGAACGCGATCTGAACATGAGCATCCGAAAAACATTTTCTCTCCGTAGAAAGACTTACTTATTACTGCGTTGATAAAAAAAAAAAAAAAAATTAATTCGTACGAGTAAGTTACGTGCAAAAATCAGCAGTTGCAATTTCCGTCTTACATGAACTTCGATAATACGCGAGCGAAATTCAATTTCCTCGAGAACGTGTCGCCACGCCGAGTGAGTTTCGAAATTCGCTGGTTTAAAGTTGACGCCGCACTTTCAAATATTAAAAGTAGCAATGATAAAAACATTGATTAAAAACGGTTAAAGGCCAGTGATAGACTTCCCGCGCTTTTTTCACGCATGTTTTATACTAAAAATAATGTAATATTTTATAATAATGATATTTAATACTAAAAATAATTAAAGCGATAATAATCTATGCTACTCGAGATTTAAAATGCGACGCAGAAATTTGTCTGGTCGAAACGCGATACCAAAAGAAGTACTAAACGTATTCTTTCGGATCCTTCACATTTTTCTATATAGTATATTATCGTCGATAGCTCGGGTTTCTAGTTCCATTAGCGATTTATCCGAAGCAAGGCACGCGTCAAAACGACTATATACACGGGAGCTTCTTCTTGCTTGCCTAAGTGATCCACGTCCATTAAGCTCTCATCCCAACTTTGCGCGTGAGTCAACTTTTTAATTATTTGCGAAATTCTTCGGGATTTCACGTGACGTTATATTTATATGCCGCGTGGAGAGAGAGATGTCAGTCGGACGTTTTCTGTCGCGACGCGTCGAATCAGTTTCGTCGCGTAATTATAGCGAAATCTAATTTTTAACGGTCAACGACACCGTTCCGAAACGGATTTATCTGCGATGCAATCTTACGGGCAGTCATATAAAAAATTCTACATACAACGAATTCTAAAATTATATAAAAATATTCTAAATTTATATAACAACAATTCTATACACGTATGAATAAAATATTTTACATTCAGAGAAACATGAAGAGACGAAAATCAAGAATACATTTTCCGAGAGACTTGATATATTCCGTATAAAGCACATATAACTAATCCCTTATATATTCCCAGACGCAAATTCAATTTCGTTAAAGTGTAAGGTGGTGGCTGTTGATCCCTTCGCGGAGCGACGCGCCCGCTTTTCCGCACGTTGAATATAACGGCTTATGCAATTGCATCGAGACACTACGCGGACACGTACGTATCTACTTTATATTGTTTGACACAAATAGAATCCAGTGGCAGTGGCACCAGAGCCGCGTGTGTGAAGCCGATGGCCTCTAGACGTTACGACGAATATAGATCTCTGATACAATATACCGCGCTCTCGCGCGTGATTCGAAAATGAATTTCTATTGTCAAGTGTTCCTTAAAGAAAAAAATATTCCTTATATTCTGCTTTCCGTATTTTCATTATTAGAAATTTCCGTAATTTTTTTTTTTTTCAAAATACTTTGTTGAACAATTCGTCGATATGAAAGCGAAGAGAATTATTTCGAGTGATAGACACTTATCGTGCAAAAGAGAGAGAGAAGGAGAGAAAACTAGAGAGTGGATGACTTTCAAGCCGGAAGTTTCACCACATCTTTAACATCTAAGTCCGCAAATGTTGGCGCGCGATTAAACGCGCGTTTCGTGCCGTTTTGATTACGCGTACTCGAAATATCTCATCCCTCTGGAGCGTGCATTGGCGCCATGTGCAACTGACGCAAGATGCGCCGCGGCGATACTATTATTTGCACCTACGCAAACGCGATCCGAGAGAAGACGCGGACGCAGACAGGCGTATAAAGACGCCGTTCGATTTAACGGAGCCGACAATTGAGACGTGAATCATCCGCCACGCCACGTCAAACTATCGACGGTTTATATCGCACAGAATCCGATTTACCGAGAAGCACGATGAGAACGATGCATTTGTGTAAACTCGCAAATTCTTGAGAACTCGTGAAGAATGTTGTGAATTAAACGAAATTTTGTGCCATGTTAGAGATTAACTTCGTGCCATGTTAGAGATTAACGGCGGTTTAAGGAATAAAATTCTGCAAATTATCTCTTGCTTCATCCTATTAATTTCTACAAGAGACTTCCTTAAGATATTCGTGGAAAATCAGATTTTACATTTCCGAGTCATCTTCATGAGAGAGAGAGAGAGAGAGTGAAAACTTTTCTCTTAATTCCAGGATTTTGGTTAAAGTTCTCTAGATAGCAAACTCGAGGAGGATTTTCTGCGCGACTCGAAGTTTCCAAAATCGAAAGTGAGAAAGATCGACTTCCGTACTTAAATTATCGAATCCTCGACAGTCCCAATAAATTAATTACTTTTATTTACCCGGAGTTGCTTTGCGAAACTCGTCGGGAAGAAAAATCGCCACGCGGAGGAGAAAAGAAAGGGGAAGAGCAAGATGAAGAGGCCGTCCGCAACGATAGACGCGTGAGACGGTATTGCGGCGTTCCTGGCAAGGACACCGACGCAATGCGTCTGGATGTCTCTCTCTGATCCGGGAAAGTTAGGTGACAACGACGTCGCGCGAACGAAAACGTCCGTAAGAGGAGAAACGACGCCGCGTCTTTTCCTTTTGACGAAGCTATACCCTGACAGTCGCAGATGACCGTATTGGCCGGCAACGAGCGCCAAATGTCCTACATTCGTTTATTAAGAACATCAGTCGGACAAATACGTGGAAGCGGACAATGGAGGCCACTATCGTTGTCGCTTCGAGAGACTCTACATAGATACAAAGTTATATACGACAAGTGCACACGAGGAGAGACGTTTGAGAATTTAATGAATCGCACATGTATCTGTACGTGTTCTATTTACTTAATTCGAATTTCAATTCTAATTAAATAGAAATGAGCAATTTTTCAACGAGTAAAATACGCTTTGAAAGAAAAAGCTGTTTAAAAATGTCATTCAAAAGATTGCGCGCTACTCGTTACGGTTCGAATATTTTTCAAATCGCTTATAAACGAAGATAAAACTTCGCTTAGGTGGTCAAACAGTTCTAATTTCAGTGCGGCTACTGCACGTGGCTTTATTGCAGCGAAGTGCTGGATTTACGCACGTGAGAATCGACGAGATAACATACCCGTGTCAGAAGAGAGAAGGTTGTATTTTTAGCAGAGATACGGGGAGCAATAGCGGTCCGTGTAAGTTATATATGCGCGGGTAAAATGAAGACGTGGTAAAAGGCAAGAAGAAACAAGATCGAGAGAAGAGTGAAATGAAATACAATTAATAATTTAGATCAAATACATAACGATTCGAAGAAAGAAACTGTATTTCCCTTTCCCGAAACTTTCAAACTTCTTCGAATTAATCTTGTCGTTAAAAAAAAAATTAACGAAACGATTCCGAGGAAATTGAAGCGATAGATGAATTTTCCGAGTTATTTTATTTGCGATCGCATTTGTCACAAGACAATCAAGACAATCATCTCTAACAATCGAAGAAATTGAAAAAAAAAGAGAGAGAAAATAAAACAGAAATAAGTATATCTGTGAGGAAAGTTAAACTGAGATAGTTTTACAAATTAATAAAATAACTACGCTGAAGAAAAGAGACGGCAAAATGTATATAAAGCAGAGGTACTTAGAACAACAAGGCGAATTGAGATATATTTGGAGTAATCAGAACGTGACAAACTATCGCCGCGCCCGATTACTATACATGAAAGATATGTCACGGTTGAATGTGGAAACGAAGGGAGTGGAAATCGCATTATATGCAAAATAGCTGTTCTAAGACCGTGTATGTATGCGTATATATGTATATGCACACAATGTGTCCGCAAAACTTTTCTCAGTCACGAAGTTTACGCTCGTTTATGTAGCGTGAGGAAAGCGATTCGCTTTGCGAGGACAATAATAATACGGATTGCGACAAGGTCGCAATGATTGTGTTATCCAGACCAGACTGCATTCTGTTAGTTGCTAAAAGTGCGTTGCAATAATAAACCTAAAAATCTCATTGCTTACTTAAACGTTTCTTTATGTAAAACAACCTTCTATTTACAACGTCTTGTTAGACAGAAAATAAGTCGGTGGAAAAATAAATTGTTAACATCTTATGTCATAATATTATTACGCGACACGTTAATATTCAATTACACTGTAGATCTCAAAGAATTTATATATCCTGTTTATAATTTTTAAATATAAATTTTTTTTAAATAATCATAAATCAATTTTTATATATTTCTTGCGTATAGGCTTGCACAGATACGTCTGAACTTTTAATTTTAAAATATTGCATAATAACTGTGAACTGCTAACAGGTAATTAAATTTTCCCTCGTAGATGTGAGAGGATGTAATTACATTTTCTCTCTCTCTTCCAATATAATTACCATACATAACTTCTGTTACAGGATGCGCATGATAAAAATCAATTACCGTACTTTTTTATCAAATACGATTTCTAAAATTGTACTTTTCAACAATTAATGTAATAGGTATATATATTCAATTTAATTTTCTTTTTATTATTCTGTAATATTATTATATTAATGTAAAAGCAAAAATTCAATTTTTCAGATTTGAAACCTTACATGTAGTCTAAGAAAACTAGCGGTGTCTTTTATTGCGGTATTTCCAGGAAAGACTTTGCATAGGTAGCGAGACACGAGATATCAGAATACAAGATATCGACGCTGTTCGATACGTCTATTGTAAAATCAAGTGCCTTTGATATGTGTATATAACATAATACTGCTACGTACAAAGAGAACGTTTTGCCGTATCGAGCGTGATATCGTTTGCTATTACAATACGTGACAGTTTCTTGATATGAGCAAACATCTCAGAGAAAAAAGAAAATCTGCTTTACTATGTAAACCTTATAATGTTAATTAGTTTATTCGAGTATTAGAACCTGATACCAGTTTGCAAAACTGTCTCGTATTGTCGATCGTATTGAAGATAAAAGTAATAATAAAAAGTAACAATAATAATCATTAAACTTACATTTTTGCGTCCTCGAAAATATGCCGTTCGTCCCGACGATGTAGAAAACATTAATTTACCACTGCATTATTTGCCATTAGTATTCATCGTCACGAATTGTATTGTTTATAAAACACTTGCAATGTTTAACGCACACATAACCTCAATATAGGAAATCTTATTTACGAACTATATCGCGTTTTGCAATCACTGACGCGAAATATGAGAAACGCAGCAACACGTGGACCTTTTCGCGCGCGATTGTTCACGGAACAATGTAGTATTGCAAATATATTTGCAACAAACTTACGTTTAATAACAAGAACTACACGAAAAACACGATAATCCTACTTGCACACTCGCGTATGACACATGCGTAAACAACAGGAGAAAGTTACAGATAGGCAAACGCTGTCTAGCGGTGGCGTGCGTTACTGCAAAGCATAAAAAAAAGATAAACGTACCGACAGACAGTACGTCTCTTTTTCTATGTCGATAACTTGTGCGTAATGTGACGTATTAAATCTTGCGTGCAAAGACCGTCACAGTGGCGTTAGTGTTGCGGCAACGGCACTGCGTCAAATATTTTCGTACAAGCTCCGTCTACGTCTAATCGATTTTACAATCTAACCTGTAAAACACCGGGCAATGATGTCAGATCGTTCATCGGAGAACGAATCTCGTGAACTCGCGCTGATCGTCACACGCGATCACTTGGTATTTAAATCAAGATGCAAATTGCGCGATCGTCTCGCGTATAAAAACGTTCGAAGGAAACAGCGTTGAAAGACGGAGAATGCGCGTGTTAAAATTCGAGTTTATCAGATTAGCGTGTTAACCTCCTCGTCATCGCGTGTCGCACGCAGATTATGACGTAGCGAGAAACTAGCAGACGTAATATCATGAGCAAGCTTAGATTAGGGTCAGAGTATATTCCCTTGGTGGAGGAGGAAGACATGTCGAAGGCTCGCATCGTTGTGCCGTTTTCCAAAGTGGCATGGTTCACCGTGTTACTGCCGTTCCTGGCGTTCATCTTCTGCGTCATCTGGTCGGTCCTGTATAATTTCGAGCATTCTACTTCCACTCATTGTCAGGTGCAGAATTATCAGTCATGTACATTGGTGCAATTTTTTTAAATTAAATCAAGAAACTGAAATTTTATGATTTTAATTTTGAATACAGCTTTTTATGAAGGATGCTGGTGCAAACACTTTTTTATTTAGAAAGAAATGTAATATTGATATAATTATGTAAGGAAACATGACAAAATAATGAGACAATTGTAATACAAGTGTTAGGTTAAATAGTTTGTTGTGATGTAAATAATTTTTACAGGTATACAATTTCTTGCCCTCTGTGTCCGCAGCAATTGGTCACTATAAACCTCAGAGAGATATCTGGAAGACTGCTATAGCATTGCAAGCGATAGTGCGAATTTTAATATTTAAGATGTATTATCAATATTATAGAGATCATGTTTATAAATGGGCTCAATATTTAGCCAATATTGCACTTGTTATGTATGCTATTGAAAACACATCTCTAGTAACATTAAGCTTTTGGACTTCCGATGAAAGTTACAGTGAGTAAACACACATGAGTTTAAAACTTTGTACAACATACATAATATGAACATATACTAATGATTCTTTCTCTTCTACAGCATTTCATAAAATGTCTTTTATAACTTTTTTGCTGACGTCATTTATACACATGTTCTTAGCATATTATATTATGAGAAGATGTCTGAATGTTGCAAAAGACTTTAATGATGCTTCTTTGAAGTGGAAACGGAGATCAATGATGTTGAATGTGATTTCTATATTAGTAGCATGTTATTTCTTTTATAGACATAATAAATACTGTGAACCTTTAGGTAAGTTAATCAGTTGATGTAACATTATTATAATGTTGTTCTTTTGTTAGGCCATTTATATAATTTTTAGTGTATTCAATGTTTGCTTTGAGCGAATATGGTGTTGTACTTTCAAATATGGGATATCATCTCACAGCTGCACTGGATTTTGCTACAACACGTCTCATGATATCAGGAAATAGATTTAAAATTATTTAAAATCTTTCGAATTAAAAGTATAAATACAAAGGTCACAAATTTACATCAAATTACTTATGTATATTTGAAGAGGTATTGTATATATTTGTGTATATTGTTTTCATTTAAAATCGTTACGTTTTCAAATTTCCATATTGAAAAATACTTTATTAAATACTATACATAAAAATAATGTTTTGTTGAAATAATGTTTTTTGATCGCATATTTTACAGCGATTATTATAAATGTATTACATAAATTAATTGATTTTAAATATTTTTATCAAGATTTTTATAAAATTGTTTTGAAATGTTTTAGTAGAGAGATTATGTTATGAATAACGCTGAAAAGCACAGGATCTTGTACTTTAACTTACATTGTTATTTTGTTATCTCATATCACACAATTTTCCAGAAATATTGTATCAAAAATCAAACGTCATTGTATGTAAAAATATATTTTTGAAATAAAAATAGCTTCTTTACATAAAATTTCTTTCTAAATTATAGCATATTTGGCTTAGTTTTGGTTTAATATGTAAGTATATATACTCCAAGATATTATATGTTACAGTTTGAAGTCGGTGTCGAGCTTATTAGCGATGTGTTTTGCTATTGATAAACTACTAGTCGCAGCAGGCGACGGCGCATTTCGGCAGTGCAACACTCTGCTGCCTATTGCGCCGATACCTTTGTCAAAAACAAAATCGTCGACTAGATTGCCATTCTTATCTAGCGCTTGTGCTCTCACACCAGTTGGTCCTCTGTTCATAAAAATATGAGATAAAGTTTATAAAAACAAATATTCGTAGATATAACAAAACCTACTAACCTTCTTACGTCTTTGTACGAAATTTCGGGAATAAACTTTTGGAGATCCTTCACTGCTAGAGGATAGAAAATCGACTTTATAATCTCGTTACAGCCTGGCAACAAATATCGAAAGCAAAGCTTGTATAGACCAGGAAATTTTGCCATTTCTACGCAGTCTTTTATATTAATGTTGAACCAGCTAAAAGAAGTATTATATATAAATTTTATGTAAGTTTTAGAGTTTTTCTTTAAATCGTTACCTGTAACCTTCTCTTGCGAACGCGAGAACAGCGTTAGGGCCTAGCCAGACATCGCTGTTCATTCTAGGTGTGAAATGTACACCAAGAAATGGAAATCTAGGATCAGGTACCGGATATACATTGGTCGTGCTGAGATGCCTCTTGTTTTCGTTCAGAAGAAGGTACTCGCCGCGAAAAGGTATTATCCGTGGACTCAGATCGCAGCCTGTCATTACCGCCAAACGGTCCGAATGCAAACCAGCGCATGTGAGCGCGTATTTCGTCGGTATGCACTTCAAGGAAAACAATCAACAGAACAGATGACAACAAAATGTCACAGTGTGTACATGTAAGAAAAGAATCTTACTCGTTTTTCGGACTGGACAACTAACGGAGAAAGTTCCGTTTGCCCCTTCGATTCCGTCATTTCTGTGAAACCAGTTACTTCGAAATTAAGAAAAATTTCACCTCCCATTTTTTGAAAGTCCTCGGCAAACGATTTACATACGACTGTCCAATCGACTATACCGGTCCATGGTGACCATATAGCTTTTTCTCCCTGATTGAACAACGGACTGTTTTGAAATACCATTTTATTTGTTTATATTTGTTTTCTTCTGTTTGCATTGTACCTGACACTTGGGTTCGTATTTCGATATGCAATCTTTTTCAATGATCTGAAGATCCGGCACATTGTTCTTCATACCTCGACTGAAAAGCTCGTCTAGTCTTTTGACTTGATCTGGATTTTGCGCAACGATCAGCTTTCCGATCTTTTTGTGAGGTATGTTGTTTTTACAGAGATATTCATATGAAAGCTTCATTCCTTCTACACAAAGCTTCGCCTGCAAATAGATTTTTTACCACATTGAGAGAGACAATGACTCTTTATCAGTTCTCTCTATCTCTCAGTGAATTTACCTTCATACTTTCAGGTTTATAATAAATGCCGCAATGAATTACGCCGCTGTTGTGTCCAGTTTGATGAAAGGCTAGACCAGGTTCTTTTTCCACAATAGCTATTTTCATCTTCGGATGCCTCATAATTACTTCGCGGGCGGTGGCACATCCGACAATACCACCGCCAACAATCACCAGATCGTACGCACCGTATCGATTAGTACTATTTAAATTTGGGTATAATATATATTGTAATTATTTTATATCAATTTTACCTATGTAAATTACTGATGTTTTTTATTTTTCGAAACAAAAACACCTATATGTTAGAAGATATTTTATTGTAACTCAGTTTGATGATATTATCAAAAACGACTTTTTATTTTCTTTAACAGTTTGCAAAGTATATATACTAGAATAAATATATAAATAGAAAATTTATAAATATACTAACCTTGCGGATGTAGATCCGTGACGACATAAGTAATGAAATTTCGGTGCGGTTCTTTTGGTCAGAGACGTAATTATGTTCGTCGTCATTATATATACAATGTTAGATTCGGATTACGTACTACAGAAACATAATTGATTGTCTGATTTTAAGTTTAGACATGTGCGACATTTGATATTTCATTATACAGACATGTGCATCAAGCTGAGATGTGTGACAAGCTGTCATTTTAGTTTATTTATCTAATTTCACGATTTTTCTTCGCGAGAATTTGCTAACGGGTGTGGTAATGTGGTAACATTTGCGTAAACTAGAATACTTTTATATTATTGCGATTATTGGAGTGCGTAAATAATGAAATAATGATGAAATTGTAAATTAATTACAGTTAATTAATTATTAATCGAGTAATTGATAATTGACACGATTCATAAATTATTTTGAGCAACATAATAAAATTATAAAATGTTGCAGTAATCACATTGCAAAAGTGCTATCACAGTACGTTCTTGAATTAATAATTTGATAAATTAATAGTGCAATTAATTGATAATTCTATTCTCATTCAAAAATTTCAATATTTTTATTGTTTATAATTACAATTGTCATTCAGTAATTACAATTTTCCTCATATTGTAATTGTATTATTTTTATATTTACTTTCTTTTTTCATTCATTTATATAAACGTACATATTTGTTCAGTTTTTACAAGTCCATTATTTAACATTAGTTATATTTCTTTAATTTACATTTACTGAGAAAAATGAGAGATCACGTTAGATTATAATAAATAAACATATAATTTCAAAGAATTTAATTGATCGTACCTGCGAGCTGTCAAAGGTTACGTGTTTCGATTATCGGAGTTCGGAGTCGCTGTCGGCAAGTGGCGCCCTATTCGACAACTCGACGAACTACTTTCGATATGAAAATTGCGATTCTCGAAGTTCAAACAGTCGCTCGATTGTACGTGTCGCGTTCTCGGTCGCGTCGTGCAGAGAGTGAAGTTTTGCGTGAATTGTACGCGTTTGTGCTCGTTTATTTGTGCACGTTGTGTAGTATAGCGTGGTTTAATGTGTAGTACGCGTACGGAAGTGTGTGATTTGAGAATCGGGGCAATTCGGAGTCAGAAATAAGACCGCATCGAGATATGACAGCGCGTAACGCCGCAACCACTTCGCAGTCGAGTCCACTTTGCCGATATGGTTTTGTCGTTGGACCAACAGGAGATCGTCCGGTGTACAATTTCACGAGTATTCGCTACTGAAAAGTGAGTAGTCGTGCAAAAATTTGTTTGTTTTTATAAAAATTGGGGCAATTATCGCATTAAGCGGACTTGACAGTTGAGACATTGATTAGTGATTATTGTCCGTGATCGGATTTGTTCTTTTGATCTATCACAGATGTGAAAGCATATACCATTCACATACAAGCAGTAAGCGTAAAAAATGTCTCAATTATCGAGTCTGCTGAATGCAGCAATTTCTTCGTTTTGGCGCCAAAGTCCAAAATGGTCGCGCGAGTCTTACAAGATCATGCTATGAATCACGGTGTAAGAAAGAAAGGTGGTCCGACTCTACCTTCACTCCTGTGATTTTAAGTAGGAACTTCAGATATCGTCCGATAGGTGCTTT
>QVOB01009511.1:0-59456 GCA_014839585.1 Pseudomyrmex concolor | reverse complement strand
TTGCACACGCTTTTTTAGATTCGCACGCAAAGTATCTATCCCTGCATTAATAATAGCGCGCGCGTAGCGCGCGCTTGCATTGTGCTAGTTAATTAAAAAAGAAAGCTTTCTTATTTTGTGACTATATTTTTGAAACTATAGGGAAAACATAATAATGCAAACGTGTCACATTACTTTCAAAGTTATAATTTACATGTTATAAATTGATCAACATGACTCGAACTGGTCTTCAGTTTCACCTTGCATGCTGTATTAAAGCATCAACTAATCTTGCCTCATTAAAATGAAATGCAAGTCGCGGCATCGCAGATATAATATAGCCCTTTGTATCAAACTATATCAGTTCCCGAAGGGAATACGTCCTGAGATTAAAGTAAATGACCGGATACGTACCACGGTATAATATGTGAAACCTCATATTTGATGTACGAAACTCCTCTCAAACGCCAGACCATTTTACTTCGCGGTCGCGGATGAAGGTTCACAAGACGTATAGATAGAACAATGTACACCAGAAAGTCGCTGTATCTCGGTCTACCTGGTTGCGAGATACGAAACTTAATAACTCAAATATCGATTAGCTCAAGGACCAAACACAAAGTATCAATCATCGTTGGGTTATAATATACGCATGAATGTAATCAATTCTTCCGGAAACTCTTCCGGAAGATGCCGGAACTCGATCTGTGATTCTTCTAAGCACGGCAAAGACATGCATATTAAATTCACCTGTTCTCTTGTTTTCTTTATTTTTCTCAGATTTTCCTTTGTTTGCTTTCTTCTCCGTTTTGGCGCATGTTGTTCTGGATCTGTCTGACGTTCATTTCTTCGTTCGCGACCGACTGTTGTATATATACATACATAGAGCGCGAATTTCGCGACCTTACATCGTAGCGTCGTTTATAGCTGCCGCTACATTCACTCAGAGTGTCACGCGAAAGCGATAAAAAGTATGCAGAGCCGTGACGCTGCTTTGTTTCCTTGTCCACCTTCCTCGCGAATAAACCTAGTGCTACAAAAAAGGAACAAACAAGAAAGAAGGCAGTGCAGCGGGAACGCTTACTTTGTATTAGAAGACAAATTGTATTCAGCTTGCTGCAGGTCGCGAACTTTTTCTCAGATGCACATTACCATCTTTATATCGTTATATTAAACTATATTCTTCGACGCGCATTATTTAAAATCGTGTTTTTCATATAAATTACACGACGACCCATTTCTGTCGACATTTTTGCAAAATGATCCTTTTTCCGGTGTCACCGTGTGAAATCAATTTTTCTTGAAAACGATAGCGTTGACGACGTATTTTTACATTGCTAATATTACTTTTACTTCAGTTCTGTTTTACTTCGGTTTCGAGCTTTTACTTTTGTTGCACACTTTTGGTCGCAACAATAACGTCATCTCATCCATCAGGATTTACGCAGCTATGTCGCACAGGCAGATCGTGACGACATTTTGTTTTATTCGTTAGAAAAGCTTCAGTTCGGAGCTAAGCCACTTTCTTTCCTTACTATACACGAAAGACGAATCGAATTCCAGGATATTGAAAGAAGTGAACTGTGACTGATAAAACGTATGAAGAGATACGAGCGTTATATATCGTATCGTATTCGTTCTTTTTGCAGTCCGATATTCAAGTTTCCGTTCGATATTCAAGAATTCTTATCTTTTATTAACACGACACGACAATAATGCACGCGTCGCGTAATATTACAAGAAACTTGATTTTTTTTTAAATAAAGTAGTTGTTACGGTTGTTGGGTTTTGTAAATGGCATCGTATGAATATTATAATAGAGGTAGATGTTAAATAACTAAAGATGAAAGAAGTTTTTATTTACATTTTTATTAAAAACAAGCAAAAAAAGAAAAGTGTGTAAATCTGTTTAACAAAAACGAATACATGAACTTGTGCGATCAATTATAGAACGTCGTTCCATTATATAACTGTGTCACGTTGCCACTTGCGGAAACCGTCGTAAACGACGAGAGGTGGCCCTCCTTGCAGGCAAACTCGGATTCCATTAACCGCAAAGGGCCCCTGACACGTTCCTTGCAGCACGTTTCTCGGTTCGCACACCGGCTGATTCCGTCGTCAACCATAATCGCACGAGAGAGAGAAGTGAGGTCTCCGCTTACTAAGGCACGCTTTGCATGGCGATGGCCGTGCAAGACGATCCTCGATTACGCCGGTTACTGTAAAGAGAATTGAACACACGATTATTCGAGCGTTATTTTAACGAAAGTCATTTCGGCGCGAATATGACATCTCGTCGCCGCGATGGATTCGCCCTTCATTACTCCGTAACGTCACGTATATCAAATCTCACGCGCGTTTCACCCACTTTGAGGATTATACTACGGCAATTCGGTAGCGCGAATTAAACTCGACCAAAGCACGCGGAACGTGCGTAGAAATCGCCCTATACACACTGTTAATCATGCTGTTCCGAAATAGAGGTTAGGTACCTATTTACGCACTGCGGTAACACTACTCCGCAATTATGGCTTTTGGCAAACGTTTGGCGACGATGTTTCTCTAGGCGAATTCTGTGATACTTGCGGTTATAACAGCGAGTTTGATGACAGAAACGACGAATACATATAGAATATAAAATGTTACTACTTTACTATTGTATTATTCATTATCATTTATTAAAAGGATGTTCAATATCGAACGAATAGAACAATAAATAAATGTTGGAAATGAATACGCGAGACTAAATGGCATTGAGAAATAGATTTAAAATTTAAATTCTTCTCCTTTTTACTAATTGTGATAAAGTAATTTATATTTTTCGCTAATTTGTAATATTGAAGAGAGTGTGCGAGAGATATTCAATCAAAATGTTGTTTAATTTACATGCGACGTATCGGAAATAATTTGAAATCAAATTTATTTTCGCTACGTTAATTTTTACCTCGTCATTTATTTGCCGATGATCCTAACGTTGATTGATTGATTGATTGATTATTTCCAATTTCATTTATCCGCACTCTCTCGAGCTCTCGGATGATTGGCATATTGTTTGGCAGCGACCGTAGACTTTATGACGTACTCACAATTTCTCATAATTTGCATGTGCTTTTAAATGCCGTCGGTACATATGGTATTCGATCGCAGAATAGTTGGCTTCACAATCACACTAATTGAAGACTCGCAAAGATGTTTTTGTTTTATCGCGCCCACGCGTGTGATGTTTACGCAAAATTACCATATCTATATATTCTCTTCCAATTGGATATATTCTCTCTTTCCGCGAACATCCCAGACATCCTATCTATCGAGAAAATTGCTGACGTTGATTACACGGATAGAGAGCACAAAGTTCAGTGGACCGTGCGTTGAACTAATTGTAAGTGAAAATTAAAACTTCGTTAGCTTGTCGCCTACGTTGACTTTGACTATCTACCCTTACAGGGAGCGAAATATCACTCGATGGAAGCACAGCTAAAATTGTAAAAGGAAACAAGGCTAGCGCCTGCATGAAACGGAGCGCTATTAGCGGGGCAATTAATGATCCTACAGAAAGAAGGACGGGGAGATTGATAACCGTAATTAGAGAGACAATAAATGTACACGCGTTACTTTTACCGGCTACTTGATAAAATGTTCCGACGACACGCTATTCGCGGTATTAATTATACGCGAGTTTTCTATGTAATTACACATTGTCTTCTAAATAATATTTTTTTCTCAATTCTAGTGTTTCGCTTTCTTCTTTTAGAAACAAAGTACGTAGAAAAGAAGTTTGTAAAGTTTTTATAAATATTAAACGAAAGAATTTGTATTTGACCTATAATTTTCTGAGTATTTTTTTCTGGATAATTTTCTGAAAATTTTTTCTGCTGAAATACACATTTCACGCAGTTAGTTCAAATCGTGCAACTAGGTGCATTCCTTTCTTAGAACGCGGGATACCTGCGATCGTTTTGCAGATATGTAAATGCCAACCACTTCAACAGACTTCTCGTATCGTTAAATATACAATGTGCACGCGCTATACGATGTGTATTGCACATGTCCGTATCGAAGGAGGTGCATAAATATGGAAAGTCGGAGCAAACGTGAAATCAATCTCGACTTCGATATTCGCACGTCTTCTCGTTCATGCAATGTTGAAGTGCAGGCAATCGAAGTGCAGGTTATCTGACTACTATCTGTGATCTAACACATGTATAAACGTTTTTTTTTCGATTATTCCAAAACCGTGAAACAATAGGAGAAACAAAATTTTTAACACGACAGATATAGTTTTTTATTCGAGTTAACAAATAACTTTCAACTGCAAAGAAGAACGTTGACTTTAAACATGTAAAATATTGAAAACGGGAGATGTGAATGAATGTACGAAAACAAAAATAATCTCTCACATGTATCAGATCACTATTTCGTCGCGTGACTTTCATCGTGTATAGAATTCTAAAAGCAGAAACACGCGGAACATATACAATGTAAATTCTACATCAATGTCAACTTGCACGCTTCTGTATCTCACTGTATGTACATTGAAGCGATCATCCAATCATTTGATATTTAATAAAAGCAGCATATGAAGCGAGTTTTTAAAAGAATTTTTCTCTCACTAATTAATTACATTTTTTCCTTCTATATCGTACCAATAAAGGCTTAAAACAACGTTGTGAAACGTTTGTAAAACTATCGTGATATGAATGCACAGAAAAAGAGAAAGAGAGAGAGAGAGAGAGCTCTGCGAGTACAGCTTTATATTTATATAATATTCTTGAAAATATTTATAAAACGAATAAAGTATCTTCACCGCGAGAAAGATGCTGAAACGCAAAAGAAAATATGCTCGGAAAAATTCTCGTTAGTATGAAATATTTCCTGCAAACAGTGAAAACACGAGTTATTGTCGAGTTATTTTTTTCTGAACTTGCGCGCTCTCAATTAATATTTTTTTCTTACGGTCCATCCTCAATAGATTCCAATTAACTCCCGGAATCGTGAAATTCAACGATATAGAAGTACGCGCATATCGTATTCGGAATCAGTCCGGCGCGCGGAGAGCAATATGAGGGCGTACCCGATGAGAGCGTATTATATCACATTCGAAAGTAGAGATGCGATGACATCATCTATATTCGCGATGCCTTTTACCTTGGTCGTTTGGTTTGTGTGATTCTGTATGTCTCTCGCGTTTGGCGAACTGTGCACGTTATTTTCGCATACGGAATATTGGAGTCGTCGAATATCGTTAAAAGTTCTGGCGTAAAGACGGATGCCTTCAGGCTACAATTAACCGCGCTAGAGTGCGGATGCCGCGTTGTATGATGCTTGAAAAAATATCGTGCAGAGTTAAAAGTTACTATGAACGACTTAGAAAATGCATAATATAATACGGCGTAATAGTAGTCTGTTTTGCTGCTATTTCTCGCTGCGCTGATGAATATGACACTTGCAACCATTGTAAATTACCTTAAATCTTCCTTTTGCGGATAAGTCGTACCACAAGATGTGAGATTTGCAAAAAACTATTTTGGAAAAAATTCTATTGATAAATATAAATTAAAAACATGCTCTGACTATGCACTTTTTGAAGTACAATTGAAAATTACAACAATTAATATTTAGAACAGATTAAACAAATTATGTTTCTCTTGTTAAAAAAAAAAATATCAGCATAGGTTTGTATTTGTTGTCTAAACTGATAACACGACTGATAATTAATTACGTCTCAAGGCAAATGATAATAGACACGCACGGACTGTCGTCGGAAAGCAAAAGTTTGTCGGCCTCGAAAGCCGGAGCAGAGCAGCAAGTGGTCGTATTCTCAGCGGCGGGACAACTTTCCGCGTAGCATACCGAAGTTCCTTCGATCCGTCGAAACTCCCGAGGAGTTACGGTAGCATCCTTCGGGCCATTCCTGTTACCGGCTCGTGAACTTTGCTTTGTACCAAAATTTCGCAGTCGACCCCGAATCCCATCCAATAGTCGAGCAAAACAAAACTCGCCAATAGTTCTGAATTCTTTGCGTTGTTCTTTGCGTCGATTGATATCATCAAGCAGTCAGTGCTTCGGATAAGTATGATTGTCGCTAATTATATCCGTTTTGTTAAGTAAATAAATGCTCCGTTAAATTAAATAACGTGATCAATGTTTTTAATTTTAATCGCCTAGTTTGATTAGCGTTATCAAATTTACGTTTTATTTTATCATGTGCTTTGATGTATGCAAACCTCACGAACTATATTATACGAAAAGTTCTGTCTAGGTAAAATATGAAGTCTGTACAAACTTGATTACGCGAAACTTTCGAATCTTTGATGTTTACGAACTTAGACTTTGAGATACTCTCTACGTAACTTTTTCTGTATTTCTTAAGCTATTATCCTCGCAAATAACATTAAGATCTTCATTACATTGCAATTGCGGCTCTCGCGTATAATAAAAATGTAAATTGTGAACCAAACAAAATTGTAGTAATACCGCTTAAGTTAAAAACGTAATTCGCGCGAGGAAATTATTTTAACGTTTAATTATAATTAATATTTCGTTCACATCTCGAATTGAGTACGTATCGCTGCATTTGAATTGCAGACCGAGTTTGTTAATTAAAATTTTGCTGCGCGGTTTTATTGGATTAATAAACATGCAGCATTTATTGTCGATAATAAGTACCTTACTCTTCTGCGCGTTCGCGCGATATATATAAATTTATCAAGATATTGTTCGTAATTTGTGATATCATCGACATTCGCGGATTATCAAAAAATCAAAAAGTGAATAAAGAAAGAGAAAAAAAAGAGAATTAAATTCATAATATAATTCATAAACACAAATCTCTCGTAAGAGTTTTTTATATTTCATTCTCAAGATAATATCATTTTACTAAAACAGAGTTTTATTTTACGCGCACTTTTACACACTCTTCAAGATAGTACAAAAGAGTCTTTATACTCTTATCTTACAGCCGAATGTTAAATCCGCCGATTCTAACAGATTGCTATCGGAGATTTCTCTTTTACCGAAATATTCTCTTTTACCAAAATCTGATTGTTGAGAATAGGCCGAACGATATTCGCAATGTAATGGTAGATTCGAGGCCACGATCGTCGAACTTTCCACTTCCGTTAAACTTTGGCGATCCCGCGTGGATTCCACTCGCGTCTTTGCCTGTTCGAAACTGTGTCTTTCCACTTAGGCAATGTGCCTTCTACTTTTCAAACTTTCTTCTCGTGAAATTGAATTGCCGCAAAATCGGTTTTGATTCCGAACAGTGCACGTGAAATCTTAGAATCTGCGTTCAGTTAACGTCTGATCTATCCATTGTTCCCAAGCTCTCTCACGATGGAAAGTATATCGACACAATGCTTCTCGTTTATTCCTCTCACTTCTGCGCGCGATTATACTGCACGATAAAACTTCCGTGAATTAAAAGCAGTGAATTGAAAAGCAGAAAATTTCTTTTTTCCAAGTAATATATTAAAGAGAAAATAATGGAAATTCGATATTTCCGAATTTTGTAAAAAATTCGGCAACTGAAAAAACGAGAAAAAAGAAATTGATTGCGTTGAAAATATATAATTGTATTTTAACATGATAAATATATAATTTAATGCAAGACATGGTGTATACATGAAACGTATTCATTGCACGTTTCTCTCCTGAGTCGCTTTTATATGTTCTTCGTGAAAACATCACGATCACAATGATGTCTCTTTTCAGAGTGACAACGACGCTACGTGTCTCGTAAAAAATCGATAAGCGATAGTGTCTCGAGAGAGTAAAACAATCGCATTGTCATGAGATTCGCCGTTGCATCTTACGAGTAAGGGAAATGCTCTAACGTTAACACATCTCGTAGCAAGCGCGCGTACATTCCTTCTACATTCCGTTACACGGAGATATGGACTGCTATCTAGAGTGGTATGAAGTATACGGCGATCAAGCGTTTACCGCCGCGTGAGCTTTCTGTTTGAAATGAAAAGAAAATAAAAACGCGCACAAAGAAGATTGAGACGATGAGATACGGCTACGCGCGGAAGATGTGTGACTGAACTCGCTTCGACAGGTTCTAAAAGTCAAGATAAGCAATGAAATCGATAGACTTTCTTTCGGTTAGATTGTACTTTCAAAGGCGGCTGATAGATCCTCCTCGCTATCAGTTCGAGAAATATTTTCTCTTTGATACTGTAATACTTTTCCTCCGACATCTTCAATTTCTACCGCATTAATTATGACATGCTAGTAACAAAAATATTTATTTTAGCTATTTAATAAATTAAAAAATTTCCTTCTATTAGTGGCATTGAGTTACACATTCCTTAAGATTTTATTTTTTGCCGAGAATAGAAGAATAAAGTCATACACAGTCAGTGCGAAGATTTTGTTGGTTCAGAAACAAGATGTGCGACTTTTTTGAGTTTCGCTGATGCAACATTGAGAATTTCTTGCTGTAATATTTGCGACGCAGCAAGCTACTCTATTGTAAGTCAAGAGGTATTTCGCAGAACATTACAGCAGTACCTTTGGTAGCGAAACCGGCGTTGGCGCTTATAACTCTTAATGGATACATTGTCGCAAGATTTATCTCGGCTTACAAATATCATTTGTACCGAGGTTTTCGTTTTGTTACAATTTACACCGGTGTTGCTGCGAACAAAACGCAGGAGTACTGCTAAAAGCGCGAGTTTTGCATCTCGCGCTATCAACCCGGAGCTCGGTTTCTTCTTTAATTCGTCATGATGTTACATTTCTTTCCTTTCTTCGCAAAATGACCCGCCGTAAATATTGGCCTCTCTCGCGGCATAAATTTACAAATAACTTGACGGTAAAGAAACGGTTGAGAAATATATTCTAGAGAGCGACAAAAGTTAAGCGATCTCGGTGCAACACTGTCATTTTTCACTGCGGTCATTCACCCATTCTTGTGTCGGCTTTCACTATGTGCACACGCCCTTTTTTTTACATACGTCCGACGTAATGACGTGGCGATTGATAAAAGAGGCACGCATTCAAGGTGTCGCATAGATCAGTTGAGCAAGAAAATGCTCTTACTCTTCTTATATTTATCATGTATGTCGTAAATTTCGAACTTATTTTATTTCAAAGTTATTTTATTATCGGTTTTGCTACAATAATCTTGCTTTGAAGTGAGATACTATTGAGAATCAACAATTACCACAGGCGGAATAATGGTACACCTTATATACGTTCCGCAATATCTACGACGATCGATAGTTCGATGAAGTATAAGTACTTTGTCTTCTTTTTTTTCAAATCTAGCCGCATAAAGTGAATTTTTTTGTGTCATTTATAGATTATAATATAATACGCTTATGTAACATTGATTATTTAAAAATGCGTAATAGATAGTTTTACACAACAAATTTGCCTGATTAACTTGGTATTCTTTTTCATAAAATTGATCTTAAAACTTTCAAAGTGTATATCTTTGACAACTTATCGCGTAATGATGTAATTTCGCAAGAAAGAGCACGAAATTGTTTCAGACCGAGATATATCTTTGTGTCCACTTTACTATCCTATTTTCGCCTGATGAGACTCGAAATATTCGAGCCATTTCCTTTCTGTCGCGATTTTTTAGATTTATTGGCACCTAAGCAGTCAAGTCGAAATTTTATTTTACAAAGGGTGATCGTATCAACCATATCTTGACCATACCTTCTATTTCTGCGCGACGACTTGGCACAGATAAGAATATTCGCATATAGGTCTTGTAGACATATGTTGTCTTTTTGCGTCTACAGAAAACCGACAGATTGATATAACCGATCGTGATAAGTGAGATAAAAAAAAAGAAATAAAAAAATCTCTTAAAATCAGTTATAAATCGTCATATTTGTAACTTTGAAAAATGCCGTTCTCTTTATACTTGCGTAACTTTTTTTAGTGCAAGATCGCGATTTATCGGATAATATTTTAATTTTGACTGCATAATATAAAGTAGAAATGTACACATTTCAGATTTTTATCGCGCTCGCATGAAGAGTACAAAATTCGTGAAATAAAGTTTAAAACAGAATCGGATTTTTAATAATCCACTCCCTTTTCTATAAAGTTACGATATAATATCAATGTCGTCAAAGACGCATAGAGCCAGTGCAGTTCCGTAAATCTCATTTTCATTTTTGTGACATATGCGTAGCAAAACGCATTGCCGGACAGCGCGCATTGACTTCAAGGGAGCTTTTTGCGTCGAATAGGTTTTTGAACATTGCTCTCGTCTAATGAAGAATAATTACGAGAATCAGGTTAGAACGTAACTCGTTTCGGACTGGCTAGCTACATCCTCCCAACCGCGTCCAGCTGGTCATCATGTAACAATTTTCACACAGCAGCGCGTTGCACTTTCCTCGTTTTCGCAACTAATGAATGCGACAGATTTCTCATGGCCTTCTAGAAACTCGTACTCTCTTTCTCGCATAAAGATAATATCAAACATAATGTTTGCTTTTGTATGAAATTTGAAGATTTTTTCTTTTGCATATTTTTTTTATTAAGAGCCGCGCTATACGCCGTACGTTACAAATATTTAATATTTTGTGTCGCGTGTGGTAAGTGTGTGTGCGTGTGTATATGATATTTCATTTGAACAGACTGACTATAATAATATATAATAATTTGCAGAGAAGTTAAAATAATATTATCAAACATGTATTATTACAAATACAAACATGTATTACAAATGTACTGCAAAATATTAAATGGAAACATATCGAAATTAGCAATGATATGATATTGTATTATGATATTCACTACTAAATGACTAAAAGTATCGCCGTAATTAAATTTTGGACAAATAAATACGCTTGCGCACGGACAACGCATCGAGGGTACACGATCTTTTTTGACGGTAATATTTTATTCGTTTTCTCTAGCACGATAATCCGTAACGCTTGATGGTATTAGAGTACTCACCTGTGACATATCGACAGGTTGACTCGTGCCAATATCATGCCAGAGAAAACTCTTGAAAAATACAGAAGTGACAGTAATCGTTAGAAATCTTGCAAAACTATGGTTGATATATTTTAAACGTCCAAGAATTCCATTTCTCTTCGAAGTTTTAGAGCACTTTAATCAATTTCTTGGAAAATTTTTATTGACAGTTTCAGTGGCGTTGCTGCTGAAAAGTGACGAATAAAAATTTTAAATTGAAGAGCCTCATTCGCGGTCGAAATAATATAGCAAACTGGTAACAGTGTTGATTGCAAACTCAGTTGAGTTTACTACTTCTTTCTTTTTTCTTCTTCGTTGGACAACGCACGGTAAGAGAGGTAGTTTAATCTTTTACGTCGCTGTTTCAGCTCTCCTTTTGGCAAGCCGGAAAACTCAAGAAACATAACGTGAGAAAGTTCTCCCATTTTCGCGCGCTGTGATAAACATGGAATCTCAAACCTTGTAATTATACTTCTGCGACTCTGCGTCGCTGCTCGAAAACTGCTTTATTTCGCATAAGTTTCCGCTCCGTTTACGACTGACCGCAACGAGAATGTAAAATTTATGTTTGTCGCAAAACTCGCCTATTGTTTATAAGTAATTTTTTTATTCTCGAGAAAACCGTCGAAGACGAGTTTGCGACGATTTCCATAATTTTTGATTTTATTAATCTTTTTTAAATGCACTCTAAATTGGTTTTATAAATTGTTTATCGCGTGCAATTCTACAATATATTGTTACTGCATCTCGTATAACCTGCACACATTTTGATAAAATTGCGGTTGCAACTTGAGAAATATTTCGATATAATTTTATCTCATAAGACTGAAATATTATACTTTTTCGATGCGCACTATTGATAATTCACTGAATTAGCGACAATTGTGACGTTTCACTTCCAGCTTTTATTATCTACTTGTAATACGAAACTTACAGCCGCAAAACTTCTGTTAGCAAATGCGCATTCTTTTGGAAAAATGATATCAGAAATTCGCCTGCACTGACTTCACGATTGTAAGTTCTGCTCCTTTTGTAACTCCGCGATTTTCTTCAGTTAGAAAACGATATATCCCGGGATTTACTCCGCCGCAAAGAGTCCGTTAGCGTCAAATGCGTGTTTCTTATGGAAATAATATCGCAAATTTGAACGGCGCCCTTAACTTCACGACTTTTTATTTTATTTTTTTCTTTTAAATACGACTTTTTTTCACTTAGCAACAATATATTTTAGAATTTACTTCATTCCACGAAGATTCCGCTAGCGTCGGAAAGCGATACGCTGCCCTGAGGAATAATAACGTCACGGTTTAAATCTGTCTTTTACCATTTTATGTTTCTGCTAAGCTTGAAATTTCTTTCGACTGTACAATATGTTTCAAAATTTACTCTGCTGTAAAAGCATTAAATGTGCACTAAAAATAATATTCAACATTCACGTTCCGACACAGTTTTCTTTTCTTTTTATACCAAGTTACCAAGCTTTGCATTTTTTTCGCTATGACGTATATTTTGCAATTTTTTTTTTCTACTACTATGAAAGAGAAAGAGAGAAAGAGAGAGATTGTTAATAGTTTTTTCTGAAAAAAAATACTTGTAATGTGATATATTATATAAAATATTATATAAAATATGCATGCACAGTTTAAAATAATCAAATTAAATATAATTAAATGCGAAAAGTATCGTGTCACGTGTTTTCGCCAAATTACACAAATATCCTTTGTGGTACAATAGAATATGAAATATTTTAAAATGCTTATATTTTTAATTGCTTATAATTGTATTTATTAACTGCAAAATGACCGGTTAATTTTTGTATTTAAACCCGTGTGTAATGTATATTCAGAATTGCGAAATTCCTTAATTAATTTCTCTCTATCTATATTTCTCTTTAGAGTTTACGCTTAACATTAAATGCAATGGCCTAATTCTGTTTAATTTGCTTTAACACACAGGTACCATGAGTTTAATGGAAACACGTAATGGAAATCAAGCAACCACATGTACCAATAATATACGGTGCGAATACAGAGATCGATATAGATAACGGGTTCCCTTGCAAGTATGTAATCGGAAAGCGCGCGTCACGATATGCAAGTGTAAATTACTTAGAGTTTATGATTATCTCGCGAGCACACGTAATTATAGAGAATCCACTGAATAAAGGGAAGATAAAAGCTATTTTCCCCTTATATGTGAACATTTCGATGTACTATGTCTCTGTTTTAGTCGGTCTACTATTTCCGTACGGCAAGATACATAGAAAGCACTAATAGAAATTTTAAACTAGGCAACTGCGTTTCTCCATTCTCGTAAACTTTATAAACGCAACACACGGATGAAATTTAGCAACTCTAGCAAAATGTTAGTTGCAACTTTTTATTTTAAAAATTGGCACTTGAACATAACGTGCCACAGATAAACAGTTTATCTTTTTTTTTTCGATAGAAAAGAAAGATTGTTTTTTTTTCTATATAAAAAAGTATGATAATTCGCTTTTATGTTCTTTTCGCTTAAAAGCATAGACGCATTAGATTGATGTTATCGAGAAAACATGTAATTCCATTAATCAGGATTGATTGATCAGGAGTGATTGATCAAGATTATTTGTCTCTTTCTATACTCAATCATGCTATTGAAAAAACGTTGTTACTCATCGCAATACTAAAGCTAATTGACTTTCTTTATATATTTGTTTTTTTTATAATTGAATGAGCTGTTTTTACTATGTCGGACAAGCAAAGATCAGTTTTTATTAATAACTCAATTTTCCGCATCTTGAAAAAAAAAACTCCGCACGAGGTAAAATTTGCTGACAATTGTTTTCTCTTCCTCTTGCGGCCCTCTTCAGCTTTCTTTACCATGGTCCAGGACGCGATTCGCAGTCTTCGTTCGAACGAGGCAAATGGAACGCACCAGAGGGCCTCTCCCGTAGGATCGATAGAGTAGTGGGGAGCAGTTCTACCGGGCGAACGAGAAGCGCGATGTGATAAGGGAGTTGAAGCGAGATAAAACGAGGAGCCGAGGTCGCAGGGGGTTGGGAGAAATGAGGGCGCTCCGGCGGCTTCCGCGTCGCGCCATGGTTGCTGCGAGCAGCGTCGGCGTCGGCGTCGTCGTCGTCGCGGTGGCCGTCCTCATAGCCGGCGAAAGCGGCCGCCACCAGACTGTACACGCAGCAGCGGCTAAAGGCAGTCTCCGCTGCTTGGTCCAGTTCGCTTTCCGCCGTCGCACGGCTAAGTATGTAACTGCCGGTGCTGGTGGTGTCGCGACGCACGTTTCGTATCACTGCGTACTCGCGTGTACTTCGCCAAACACTGTTCACTCTTACACGAGGCTAGAACACGCGGGTGTCGTTCACGTGATGACTCTAGACTCGAGCCGTGACATAAATTCATGACCGATGAGAGGATAACAAGACACTTTATCATCGCGTGACCGCTAAGAGGACATTGACCAACAATTTGAGAACTTCCGACATTGAAAAGACAGGTGCGGAAGAAGATCGACAAGGAGAGAATCCCTGTGAGAAAGGAGAGAAGCAAATCGGAGTAATGCTAACTTCCAGATCAACTTCGTAGATCGAGACTGACTTGTTTCTAAAGGTACAAGGATTTATTCTTTCAAGGTGTGCAAATATGTTCGTAGATATATACGAGTTATACTACTTATGTTCAAGCGGCAGTTGCAGTGTTCGATTATATCGTTATATTTCTACTAGGTAGGAAACTAGCATAGAGAAAAATACAAAAGATTCATTCCTTGAAGTGTGCGCGATAGTGTTTACTCTTTTAAGTTAGCGGCTTACTCGCGTTTGTCGTGTCTGATCGTTTTTGTTTTTTAGTTTTTTTTTAAATATTTGCCAATATATGTTACACATACCTCTACTCTGTGTTTGAAACTTGGTTAGCATTTATTTACAAAAAAAAAAAATACTTACAGTTTTGTACAGTCTTTGCTTTTACTTATGTATGCAGCGTGTCTGACTTTTTACGCGGTTCTTCTACTAGCTTTCAAACTAATTGGAAGAGAGCTGTAAAACATTAATTTTCCGAACTTGTTAGTCAATTAATGTTTTGATCTACGCACTTTCCTTTTATTGTTGCCATAAAAAATTACTTCGTTGTTTCGTATCGGACGAGAATTTTTACACTGTATTTACATATTATACTTTTTAGAACTTTAATAACGCAAACTTATTACATGCATAATCAGTTATGATATTTGCGTTATTCTTGAAATTTGATTTACAAACTATATAAAGAGTATTTGGCTCACATCAGTCTCAATCGATTAACCCTTCGAATTCGCGCGATATTCTTTTCACGTTTGCGAAAAGTTTTCATGTCTGACCTGTATCACGATGTTTCTACTGGCCCCGAAAGATAGAAGCAATCGATTTCGAAACGTGAAAGTGGTAATCTCCCGAAATTGCAACGTAATCTTTCACTTGTGTTTAGAATCTTGTAAAGTCTTGTTTCGTGGTGTTTCTACTTAGTGGAAGATCGACAGTTCGTAGAAAGAATGCGCGAAACTTTGTGTCCGAGGAAAACGGATAGGTTCGGAGTGTGGAAGGGACGTGGAAAGTTTTCGATTTACGATTGAAGCTCTTTGGCACTGAACTGCTCATTGTAAATTCCTTTTGTTTCGTTGGTGTTTTTTTGCAACCTTGGAAATAGCCTTTGCTCTCTCTCTCTCTCTTTCTTTTTCTCGAGGCATATCCGCAATTCTTAGTGTACTTATATACGTTGATGCCCCGTGTGTGTTTGAATGCAAGTGTTCCCGAAGAGAGATTTTGCAATCGAGAAAGCATTTCTTCGGATCAAAGTTTGTTCGAAAACTCGTTGTACAATCATTATGCAAATCGAAAGATATTATTTGTCTGAAACTTTAAGGTTTTGATAAACTGTTTGTTAATAAACATGCTTTATGTTCGAAAGATGATTACCAACCAAGTTATTTAGCGTTAAATTTTAAGAACTTTAAACGGAATAATCCTCAAGGGCGTAAACAGTTAACAAAACCTTGCTACTTTCGATAAACTTCTATTAAAGTTTACTCTAGAACAGAATCTTAATCTGAGATTTAGTTACTGGAGATACGTAATGTTGAAAATTTAGAAGTTGCCGAGAAAAGATAATGCGTCGAGCTAAAACTTTTCACCGAAAAAAAATTGTCGCTAAATTCATCAGAAGATAGAACGCTTTCGGAGTTTGATGCAAATCTCGTGAAATGGTGTTAGATAGGGTGAACGCTCTTTCGTGTGCTCGGTCGTATCGTCCTACATTTTTTTCTTCGTTCGATGAAGACAGCGACTACGCTCTAGAAAAGCCGGTTTGCGGAATAACATGAATCGACGTGTTCTCGAAATAATCCTCTCTCTCTCGCATAAATAAATCTTACTCGCGCGTGCATGCGAATCCGAGGCCATTATCATTTGCGCCCACGTAGAGCGCAGAAGAAGAACACAAAGCCAGCCAGTGCTTTCGATTTATTATCCTAGTCCACTATTCCGCGGCGGAGCCGCGGCAATGACGGGACAATACCGAAAGTTCGCTGAAAACACTCGCTCGCTCGCTCATTCGCTCGCTCGCTCGCCGAGGCCTCTATTTCCTTTCGCGCCGCATCGTGCAACCTACTCACCGGGTTCCACCAAACCGCTTTGCATTCCAATGAATATTAATCGAATGCAATTATTAAACGCAAATTGGAACTCAAACAATCCGACCGTTTCGTCATCCCTTTTCTCACATCTCACTGTGACGCTAGAATTGCCAGAATGTTCGGATTTATTCGCACGCGTCCGGTTATACCGAGAATTTAACCAGGAAAAACCGTGAACATGTAACATTATTATATATATATCATTGCATGTAACTTGTTTCAAGAAAATCGAATACAGGTATATGGACAAAGTTATTTCTAGATGTGCTCTTTTCAACTTTTTTAAGAAAGTTGGAGTGACTCGAAGAATTTCAATTATCTTATTGTGAATTCGAACGAGAAAACTTTTATTACCGTCATACGCACATTAAAGTTCTTCGGAGCGAATGATCAATTTAATCAATTTTCCAATAATTATTGTCGCTCAGTTCCCGTGGCCGATTAAAATGCATTAGCAAAGCAAATTTTGTTGCGCTTTGCAGTCTATTTACGCTGCGATCAACAAGTGATGATCGCAGTAATTTATGTACGAGCTTCTTCCTTCATCCCCTGTCGTTTGGCTTCTTGATTTGTATCACATAGATAAATACACAAGAAACACAGTATACACAGTAATAAAAATAATTATTAAAAACAAAGCACTAAAAATTAAATCGGTGCTGATTACGAATAGAGTTCGATTTTCTCTCGGAAACGATTTATACGTATTGCTACCATAAAAACTTGATGTTTGCATACGACCGCAATACGGGCGCATTATGAACGTCAATTAACTATGGATTAATTAGCTTCGAGCTAACTCGCTTTCACAGCGAAGACTGCCAACTTGGAATTTAACTTGCGCATCGTATTTGGGCTTCGTCATTGTCGACGTGAACTATTCGCGTCAAGATGCATCGCGCTAATGGATTAACATTTCCGCCGACGCACGGAACGTTTCGTTCACGTGTGCCTTCATTAACAAAATTAAAAGAATAGGTTTAGCTAGAAGCCCTCGAAGAGAGGTATCTGAAAATATATAATTCCGAGCGCTTCATTCATAACGGTATTAAATCTATACAGAAACCGATTGGAGTATTGAATCGGGGATCTACACTATTCAAACAAACACACGCGTTGCCATGATTCACTATAGTTTCATTGTATCCGCGCGGTTTTATTCTAGTTTTGGTTGATAATCTTTCGTCTGATTCAGAGTTTTAGATCGAACAGAATGGCAAAATCCACGAATCGCACATGTAACTTCACGAGCGCGCGTTAGTCAGGTTATTGTTTCGCATTCGTTATTGTAAAGATTTTTGTTAAGTCAATTACGTATCTCGCAATATCGACATTGTGCGCTTCTGGAAACCGCGTGTTGGATTTGTAAATGCGGATTTGCATTCGTTACGAGCGCAATTGAAGTGTGTATTCTTCATGTAAACATTCGCGATGTCTAATTTCGCGTATTAAACCCGTACCGTTATTACGTCCTAGAGGAATTTTTACATGTTATTTGTGTTGTTCTGAAGTTAACACAATACACGCATTTCCCGCCAATATACGTTAACAAGATATTAACGTGGAAATTGACATAAATGCAGAATAATGTATTATATAGCCGAATGAACGTATTAGTTTTACGTGATATTTCACCGCAATATTAAATACCAAAATTAAATGATAAACTAAAAGGATGTTTAATTAACTTTTGTGCTAATTGAGAAATTGACGCAAATACGCCCCGTGAGAATTGATAGTGTAACATTGTCACTGCGTGCACACAAGTGTAATGACATTTAATCATGAGAAAGGAGTTCTAAGTGCACGTGAAGAGGATAAAAGCTAGGCTTGGTCTCCGGAGGATTAGAGGTGCGTGTCAGAGAAATTAGTATTCCATCATGATGCTCAATTCAGTCAGTCCGTTGAACGAACCATCTCACGAAGCTCGCCACGCAAGCCTGGTGATACCTCTTTTTCTTCTTCGCAAATAACGTGGCGCCCATTCATCGCGCGGATGTTTATTTCACGTCACGCTTCATATTAACGACTCATATTTTGAATCTCATGTTATGCGCAACGTCCCTCGTTCCAATAAATGCGACATTTACAACGTGATACGATTGCGAGTGCAAGCCGTGTTTGTTTGCAGGAATTCATCATGAAAAACAAGACTTGTGCTTAAACACGATGTTTTATTAAATAAAGTTCGCGCGTTTTGCATATAAGTATGAATGCCGCACAGTCGCCTCGGTCGTTGTTATATATCAGTATGTGCTCTATATACACGTGCTTAATTAAAATTTACTCTCTTTGTTCGAAAGTAATAATAGAATTAATATTAGCGCAACGGAGAGAGAACTTTAGTCGGAATAAATGCAGATTTCGAACCGTGCTCCGAACCAATGTTTGTGTTGCGCCCGCGTTCAAATGGAAGAGCTATATTTTATACTCATATCCGTGCAAACTGACTTTGTCAAGTTGCATATCACTACCGTGCGTTTCGCGTCACGCCTGACGTTAACAAGACGTTTGTGTCTGTCACGGATATCGCCAACTGCTTCAGACAGATTACTCTGACTAGATAATGTTTACATTTCCCCGTCAGTTTAAGATAACGTTCTGACTTTCATCTGACACGGGAGAAATTAATTAATTCGTCGAAAAACGAGAGAACGTACTGGAGCAATAAATTTGTTAATGTTAATACGTAAATATAAAATAAAAATCTGTACAAATTAAAAAAAAAATTAAAATCTCGAAACAAAATACTTTTGTGAATAAATTCTACAATGCATAAATCTACAAAGTTTGATGTTTAAGTTGCGAGAAAGAAGCTGGGTTTTTTTAAGCTAACGTAGCATTGTGTTGGATGTTATCCTCGGTAAAGAAGTTGAAGACTTGACATGGCGCATTTAGTGTTTTCTGCTACAAAGTTAATCCGAGAATTTCTCAGACAGCAAGCTCCCAAGCGTGCGCTAAAACTTTTGACAACGCTAAGAAATCATGAAAAAAAATACTACGAAGAGTAAATTGAGACTAGTCGTTTAAACAAACTCGTATATCATTTCATACACATATAATATTTTTTACTGTTTCGGTGCAATGTCTGGATATTTCCAGATTAAGATTTCCCGACTATACGTGCACACATTTATAAAGAAAAATACTTTTTAGATTGTAATGTTTGATAAGAAAAATAATTAAATTAATTAAATAGTTTTATGTATATTTTTTGTCGTTACTTGCTGTCGTCTCTTACTGTCAAAGAGTTAAACAAATGGTTAATCTCGAGTCGCGTTTGCTATTAACAAGCTGTTTACGGTTCTCGGACTTCCACATTTGCTCGTGCAAGTGTCCCAACCATCTAAGGTAATGTTCACGTTTTCGATGCCAATGCAAGCTGACGCTTGTGTTTTCGCAAATGGCGAAAGTAATTACGTGGAATAACCTTGATAACCGGTCGCGACTGACATTCTCCTATTATGCGACATACGAATGAGCGGATTGTTGTTTGCGATTGTTTTCCGACATCCAAAATATGTGTCATCGCTTCTAAAGTTTCTCAAATTTTGGAATATATTTGCAATTTTAGCGACAGTATCAGAATAAAAAAGTATTTTTTATTCTAATTGGCTTTACAGTTGTTTTCGACATCTGGAGCGAGTCGTTTGAACAATATTCACCGGAATCAACTGCTCGTTTTTTCTGCTCACCTTTATTTCTTTGTTGACGCGGCGAAAAAAATCTGCACTGGACAAGCGCCACGCCAATCGAAATTGGTGTGGAATTAACGACGCCACATGGGACCAAGAGGGGCACGACCAGAAAAAAAAGCTCGGATTTTCTCGCGAAAAAATCGTGTTCGCGGAGCGCGCGCGCGCACGCGGACATACTAGCGGACACTGTGCGCATCTATGTCCGCTCGTCGTCGTGGACGCGCGCGTAGTACGCGCTCGCTCACGCGACCGAAAGAGCTTAATTGAATTTCTCTTAATTAACTGCCTTCGTGGTGCTACGATAATTGCAACGCACGAACTCTCCCATTACTGTAATTGTGGGTCTAATTAATGTAGTCCCAGTGTTCTTCGTTCCCGCCGCACTCTCTCCCGCTCCAACCCGGATTAAATTTTTAAGAGAATTTTCAGCTGTTCTTCCAACTCGCGTCTCGTATACCTACGTATCACAAGATCATATTCAGGGATATTACGTCTGCTATGATGTTGCGAAAAGATAAGAGAAAATTTCGGATTTATTCTCTTTTTTCTTTATATAATCGTTTCTCCGTTTAAGTTGAATTAATATTCATAAACCAAAAATTCTCTCTCTCTCTTTTTCTTTACAATAGAGTAAATTATCAAATCAATGCAAAATATAACGTGAATAAGACACGGAAACAAATAGAAAGTAAAATAGTTTTTGGATAAATCGATAAAAATGTGACGACGCAAAAAAATGTTTAATCTATAAAACATCTAATATGTATATACGCGTCCGCATTCTATTGTACACATTCGGTACCACTAGAAGAGGACTAGTTGAAACGAAGTAGCGTTGTAGATTTACAATGTACGTCTTTCCTGTATTTTCCGGCGCAAGTAACAAAGAGAACGTTATACACGCCGCGCTCTCCAGCCTTACAGGCTGGAATGGACTCGGAAACGAAGAAACGACGAGACTCTCTTCGCGATACAACCGATACACTCGCACGGAAAGAACAAATGGAGGAGCCGTCGCCGTTCGACGAGAGTCTAGAACGTAATGGACGATTACACCGGGCGCCAGTATAACCGACGTAGAGCGAGAGAGATTTATGAGACCGCAGGAATTGTGCGGCACGTAACTGAAACGAAAAACTGCGAAACTATTCGCTCAGTTCGCCTATTTCGCAGTTACAATGACTTGCCTGTCAGTTGTACCATTTCGGCCAATCGCTGAAAAGTTACATTTTGCAAAGCATACGAAACTTATTCTTCGAATCGGAAACATTCTACCGTATGTGAAAAAAAAAATTTCGAAAGATAAAACGTAATCTGATAAAAAGCTTTTTCTATCAGTAAAATGCAGAGACAAAAATTTTTCCAATAATAGAACGTGTATGTTTTACTCTGATTACATTATAGTTGATAAAATGTTATGCTTTAATTGACATATATGACATTTTAATTGACAGTTTTTGTTACTAAGTTGCCAAGAATTCAGCGAGTTCAAAAATTTAGTACATCAATAATAAACTTTAGAATCATAATTATTAACTTATTTTGTATACGGAAATACGTTTTTTTGTAAATATGTGCACATAAGTTAAGATTTTTAAAATAAAACTCCACGATATTGCATCATCGTAAAATCAGTAATGCAAGTTTTATGACGCAGTTATCACGTTTGGGAATTCTTAATATCAGCGCACTTGAAAACCAATAAATAAAAGTACGATGCAAAATTTATTCATGAACGAATCGTCATAACTCTGTAGTCGACTCTCTGACGTCCGGAAACTTTTATCACATCGTATATGTAAACGCGTATAGTTTCGCACAAAAAATTTACGTGAATTAATGGTATCAGTTGCGTATCACTACGTGTGACTATGTGTATCTATTTTGTGTGTTTCGTGGGATAATAAGTTTTGCATACATCATTCAATGTCGATTGAACGACAAAAATCACATTCGCTGCAAACAAGCGACTGAATAAGCCGAACGCGCATCAGAAATAAGATAGAAAATGCGCGCACGCATCATGTACAAAGTTTATTTTCATTGTGTTTCCATTAGCTAATTTAACGAAAAGTGTCGATTTTATTAATTTTGATGATTATATAGATATTATTATATCGATACGTGTAGCATAGTAATTGATAAAGAAATATTTCGATATGTTATCGTATATAAACGAAATATAAAGTAAGCTTTTTTCGTGAAAATTCGGCTCACACTGTTTATGTCCAAAAAGAAAAGACAAAAGATTCTTGATAAAATAATAATTCTATTTTTTGAACAACTAACCGAAAGAAAAATTTGTATTTTTTTACTACAAATTTTTGCACACATTGTTGTTTGCGCCGCGTGCAAACGTGACATTCAGGATGTAGGTTACTTTTACAGTAATATGTAAATTGAACTTTATACTTACGCTAGATGGAAAAAAACAACTCTTCCAGAACGTTTTTCATATAAAGCTGTTAGTTAAAACTTTGATGTTACTGAATGGGACAGCTCTTACGATTGCTGCAGGCATATTGGTTTCAGTTTGTACGCTTGTTCGGTTTGCTATTATATATATATATATATATATATATATATATATATATATATATAGATAAAAAATGTAGGCAAGTGCGTTTTTTAACAACATACGTGTCACACCGGTCGAATTAAATGGACGTATGCGTTCGGCGGTTCGCGAAATGTGACAAGAGTCGATAAGCGCGTTGGCGCGCGGCGTGTAATTACGACAAGTTGCGACATTCATCGCCGTTTGACAAAGAGGCTAACGTGCACGGGTTATTGCGAAACGAAATATCGAACAAAACCGAGCCTTCCGCGAAATAAACCGCTATCGATCGGTCGTTCTATCGGAACGGAAGAATTCCATCTACATGTTGTTGCAATTAACGCTCTGATCGTTGAATATACAGCTTCGATTCTTCGATTAATTTTTTTAACTTTTCATAAATCAATCGGTCCAATCGCGCAAAGAGGATGGCGATTGACTAAACGTGATCGATCACTCACGCCACTTCCGCACATCTCTTCACCTCATTACACTCTACTGCAATATGTATGGCGTTCATATCGCTGATTCTATTATGACAATATTGTTTAATATTTCATTTGTCTGCAATGATTGTATTAACGTACAAACACTAAGTTTTATATTAAACTGATAACTAAACTAGCTTTGAGTTAAAATAATTAAGCTTTTAGTTAAAATAATAATGACTTTACATTATGAAACTCGTTGTGTATCACGTTAGTTTGATGTGTTATACAGCAGGGTGCTAATTGGAGAGTTGGTAATACGACAAACGCAGCACGGCCGCTGTCGATCGTCGTTTCCACATTCGACATAATTCATATGCTTAGCTGCAAATTAATTGAACAACTTTGCCGAGCATTGATATTGACAGCGAATCATCGGTTATTGAAATCTGACGGAATGTCGCGCAATCGAACGCGGGGGCGGCTTTCGCGCTCCCGCGTGGAGTATACCGACCAAACATTTGTTGATGCTACAACGCATCATGCGCATTCTAACCGTAATTACGCTTTCGTAGTACGAAATCACGCCCTGTGGTCTTCTTGCGCACGCACGGGAATAATCGACAATGAAGTTAAATCATCCTGCGGCGTTGAGTTAATACACAATATGCCGAAAATCGTAGAAAATGCGATTCTACATAACAATCGTCGCGCGCGCGAGTGTGTATGTGTGCGTGTGTGTCATTTCGACATCAAACTTACATTTCAATATACGAACGGTTTTTATTTTTATTTAATTTTAAACGGCTTTCAGCACAATTTTAATTTGAATTTTATCTTCTAATAGGATAAGACGTAAAGAACGTAAATTTATCTTTATAAATAAAACGATGTAAAAATTTACTTTTAAAAAAATTCTCTCTTAAAAAATATTTTTATGTTTTTGAAAGAAACATGTAATGGTCGTGTATAAAACTAGGATTTTAAGAAGCATGAAGAAAATGTAGAAACGTCAAAACCGTACTTTTATTTTTACTCTTTTCCTCTCTCACGTTCCAGAAGGAGATGTGTTTTGCCTACTCCATCATTTCAGTAATTAACGCGATAAATATTCTTCTTTGCAGTCGCGCCAAAAGTGCAACCTGTTCGATACTGCAGTAAGGAGCTAATTAAATGCGGGCGAAACATTCGTTCGTTGCACGCTTTGATGCTCGTCGCTATCGGCCGATGTTCGTTCGTTTCTACGTTCGTTCATAAAGAATGCAAACTCTAATTGGAATTCCATTACCATTAGACGCGCCAGCGGAGTACCACGTCGCGCTTCGTCGGTCGTTCTAAACTGCATATTTCGCAGATTAATTAAAAAGTGTTTTGCATGCAGAATGCAGCGGAAAGAGCGTGTACACGCGACGCGTGTTTGTCTAGCGTTTTTCATCCTCGTCAAAGGCGGCAACCATCTGCTCGGTCCACAGAAGCTTTATATTTAAATTTTAATTTCGTTTTTTTTTTTTTTAACACTAAGAGTATCCAAAGCCCTTTCAAGCATCCTCTTCATTAACCGTCCATCTCCCTGCGTTTTCATGTTGCGTCTACTTTTTGTCGGATAGATTGGAAATATGATACAAAGTTTATCGCAGTTAATGATGTGTCGCGACAGATAAATATTTGATGTTACGTTAAAGCTGGATTATTTACTATATTCAAAAAGCCTTTGTTTTTCAAAAGCGAGCAATAGCGCAATTATTATTTGATCACTTGTGTTGTAATTAACTTATTATATCTGTATTGTTTATTTACATTTCTTTTTCGTTCCGGCAAACATAAATATACATAAAAACTTGCAAAACTTTTAAAATCGGGAATTGTTTACAACGCTAATTGCCGAGGATTATTGGTTCAAGCGAACATTTTACATACTCGCATCCATCATCTCGCGAACGGCGCAATGACATTTGTAAAATCGCAGCAGCGCCGAAAATGCCTTTTCCTCTCGGACGCGAGCGCTTCGCGCCCCGCAATCGTGCATTGTTCCTCGTTCTCGTAACAACTCATTCTCACCCTCCGCGCGGTAGGTCTCGTTGAACCGTTGAATTGTAGCTTTCATGCTCGTAAAGAATTTACCTGCAATTTCCGACGACCCATCCTCGAATAGAAAGGCGGCTTTTCAATAAAACGAAGCATTACTGGTGTAGCGGAGACCGACAGGCGGCACGCGGATACTCATTGGGGATAGTGATAGAATTAGGGTGAGAGAGAAAGGAACAATGTACAAAAAGAGAGAAATGTAGAACGGAGGTGAAAGGGAGGAAAAGGGGGTTGACACAGCGAAACACATACTCGGTATATTGAATTTTCACTTCGACTCGACCACTGAACTATCGCCAACTATTTCGACGGCGGTTATCGCGTCAGCTATGGCCGGCCAACGAAAAAAAATAGACACACGCGATTCCGCGCGCGGGCATCAGTGCGGGACGATAAGCGATCGCACGGTAGAAGCAAAGGATCGATAACGCAACGAGCTCAATGATTTTCAACATGTTTGCGGCGACGATCAGCCGACTGAGCGACCGGTTTCATGCACTCGCGCGTAAATTGCGATGCGAGTAACATTAAAAAACCGACCGCATTGGGTTATAAATTTTCAAGGATTCCGACGCAGTGTTTTCCGGAACTCTATCGCATGCAGCCGTGACTATATAGCTCCGTCCGTGTGAGCCGCCAGAGATGGAAATTTTGATCGGTCGTGAAACTGTGCTCGTTTCACGCGTATCGCGGAATATATGGACCTGGTAATTCTCTGATCTCTTAGTAAGATTTAAAATAATCATGTGACTTCTTAATGAAAAAATATCACACATAAAACATAAAGTACTACCTTTTTTCCCTTTGAATCTCTGTCATGTGTTTTAAGAGATTGCTTATTAAAATTTCAGAAGAAGTTACCAGGAGAGAAAGCACAGTATTCTATTACTTCTCACCGTATAAATATTCATTCTATCGTTTGATTGAATATTTCGTTCGATTGCTTTGCTTTGAAATTATTCTGAATAATTCTTTTTCGTGCGGCATCGCGAGAGTTAATTAATGTTTGAGAAAAATTGCATAGGTATCTGTGTGTCTTCCGATTATCCATAATGCAAATCAATATCTAAAGTTTTTTCTAATCGACTTCTTTAAGTAAAATATTACGCCGAATGTTTAAAATGATGATTTGTTATTATTTGCAATTGAAAAACTACAAATATCTTAACATTTTTATTAGATAAAAGTTCTATTGTAAATTAGTCAAAAAGAGTCAGATAAAAGAAATGAAACTGGTACATCCGCTATCGTTCTTCCTGTGCTTCTTTTTTTTCATTTCTTTTCTTTACCATTTTGTAACAAGGGAAGCGAACATTTCATTTGACAAGGAACAGTGGCTGATTGACCTCATCTCGTTCCCAGCACGAGCCCTCCAGCCTCTTTTCGCGCAATAAAAGAACAGTAAGCGTCATAACGGTGAGTGCCTTGGTACTGATTGCACCGAAAGTTCGCGACTTCGTTCCGGAAAGGTGAAGAGTCACGGAAAGAAATGGCATAGAGAAACACAGATAGTCTTTGTCGATAGAGCGACGGGGAAAAAAGTGGACGAAGGGAAATTGCGTTTAACTTAATCGGGAAGCGGAACTCGAAACTTTTGCAACGAAAACGGAGCGGCAAAGTCGCGTCGTACTGTAATCGAATGATCAAGCCGGCATTAAGTCAACTATCGGCTAATGGACCGGGAGTGCTGGGATAAAAAAAAAAGCGCAGGTCGAATCCTACGGGTCATTGAAAGGATGGTCTTAATGCTGCAGGTACACTTGCTGCGAGGAGAAAATTACATTCGACCAAATGATTAACATCGTGACTGTGCATAATGTGCGCAAATCCAGGATTAAAAAGCGTCGATTTTACGATACTAGTTACAACAAATTGGAAGAAAATCGTCGCTATATCGGTACATTCAATGAGAATGTTTAGCATTTGATGTTTAGAACTTATCCAACGGAAAATAGCCGTGTGTATAATTTTCGTATATCAGGGAAACGATTCGACTAAGCAATTCCAGAGCCAATCTCAATTTGAAATAAAGTAAAGCACGGCGAGAAAGCTTCAATAAGATTGTTTCTATTCAAATTATTTAAATTTCTTATTTTTACAAAATTTCTTAGTTAACGTTAATTACATTATATGTGATCTCCAAAATTTGAGTTTCTGATATGTTTGACAACATTCTTATTCAGAAATAATATTCATAAAATGCAACATTTAATATTTTAAAAGAATCTCATCTAATTTGTTTCTTTGCATACGCAAATACGCGTTTTACTTGATAAATCAGAGAAACGCTTTAATTTATTCGTGATGATATTAAGATATTCCCAAGTGCGACTCATACTTCTCGATTGTTTATGTTCCCACATATCTATGTTTTTAATATTCGCGACTATGTAGTGCTAGGATTTCTCGACTTTTTCCTTTCATGAAGTTCTTTTGTCATAGCATCGCCTTTTTGTACAACTTAAGCGATTCTCTTGTGTGCTACAAAACTATCTCACGATTCCCACGTTATTTTACATTATCTCGACTTCACTCATCAATTTATGAGCTGTAAAGTACTTTCTTTATGATAGCTTCACAAGAACTGTCGCGATTACTGCGTTTTCTCGATTTCTATTGCGTGATGTAACGCAGGAATTATTGTCGGAGAAAATAAAATCGTTACAAAGACACGCGTAGTGTGTATTTTTCGAATATTTTTGTTTCAAAGACAACAAGTATGCGTATGCATTTTATTAATTTTCAAACCTGAGAGAAGTTGCGGATACTCTATTGTAGAATAACTCTAACAGAACACGTTGGATGCTTTCTAAAGAGAACGAGCCAACAAGCAAGTGTGGACAAATATTTGCATTCGGAGATATAGGTCCAATCGGTACAACGTAGTAATATTTTGATTCAATTTGGCGATTCACGTTGACATTACACGCCTCGCATAATTTACAGCAGATATCAGAAGCGCGCGTGACGAATCTCGTAGAGAAAGGGATGCGTTTGGTAACGGGATCTATGTCAAAACCGACACGAAGGATGGTGCAAACTCGTACAAAGCAATGTACGATATAATCATTGTTACAGTCGACTTGTAAGCTCTTTCGATCATATTTATAAGGTAGAATTATTTCGACAAATACAAGCAGGAGAACAACTTACTTCGGGCGCGATATAAATAAAATGCGTAAAGTTTTTGATTGAAAAACAAAAGAAAAATATAAAGCCGATAATATAATTTGGCAAATAATTCTCGTACATTTCGGTCTTGTAAACAAGTTAATCGATGAATATTCGCGTCTAATTTCGGACCGTTATGTTCTCGAACTACGTGCTCTCGATTTGTGCTCGCGATACGTTTCAAAGAAATTCGCTGCATTCCGTGCAACAATCGAACTCGTGAGCGTAATACAGCCGGCGGTCACAATATGCTAGTCTAGAATATGCTCGGGAACGGTTTAAATGGGATTATATCTCTAATGGGGGGTCAGGCAACCGACTCGGGAACGGACCGCCGAGCGCGCGGGAAGTAGCGTGATTACGAATTGAATTGGGATAATTATTCAGCGGATTGCCGAGCGTCACGTGGCATACACACAATCGTCTAGGCGTTTCACGACGGCGAGCCTATACACGTACGGCATACCTCTACGTAGTGGAGAAGCGTAGCCGCTTCAAAATGCTCCCAACGGGCTTTGATTCATGATTGGCATTACGGCGAAATTGGTCTTCCAGGCCAAGCATCGCCACCATTCAAGCGACCGAACACCGAACTACCTCCAGTCTTCGCTAGACACACCACCTGTTTGCCTGGTGCCATGTTAGTTCGATAAGTTACCTCTTACTTGTGACCTGCGTCACCCTCTCGAGATTTCTATACTCTGTCGTCTTTACATGAATGAGCTATGCTCTTGCGCGTGATAAAATACAAAACGAGAGTTTGTTACTTCGCTTATTGCTATTTCGTTTGTCGGAAATTTCAACAACCGTTTATTTAAAAAAAGAAAGTGTTGTTTACATTTGTGAGACGCGTAAGAAGAAAAGGGTGAATAATATTTCTCGTTTTTTAATATATCATTTTACGAGCATTATAACTGTAGTGACAGTTTTTAATGTGACGATATATAGCGTTTCGCGCTATGAACCGTGCCTCGCATGAATGTTGCAGCGATAAATCGTGTGTTCAGGAGTCGTCACGTTCGCACTGGAGAATGAATGTTATGACAACGTCGTGGAATTTCACGACTCTTGAAGTGCTTCGTTGAGGGAATATCGTGAAGGAAGGAAATACGTGCTATGGGCGAAATTCTCAACAACGGAGAGCGAATTATTCACTTTTTCATCTCTAGAATATCTTTAAAATATTAAAATATCAAGTATTAAATCTAGAGAATATACTTCATTGTTTTCCATTTGAAACAAAGTTATAAATAAAACTGTGATAACTATGCACTCAAACAACTTTTTTCGACATTGCGTGTTTCACTTATTTTAAGTCGTATACTTTCGAGTGGAAAATATGTATGTTTACTTCCTTTTGTAAAGTCGATTAGTTTTGACAGTCTTCTTCGAGATCTGTTTTAAAATTAAGCTTGATAGTTGCGATGTGTAAAATTCTTGCGTTCTCAGTTTACTCAAAAATACACGTGCGTCACATAATTTCTCCCGTCAATAACCGAAATCTTGTCCTCAATATATACGAGCTACGTTGCATATCGACGAACAAGAACATATTGGACATTCCGCTTGAACTATCTACAATCTGTGCATCCCACAGCCAAAAATGAAGAATCTGTCGACGAGCAGGGAAGAGCTTCCGTTTTCATCACGGAGAGAAAGGAAAATAGAAGAAAAGAAGAAAGATTGATGGACAGATATATAGATATGTAGGAAGATTTATTCTATTCTGAGATCAAATTCTTCCCAAAGATAATCGCGGATATTACATAAAAGAAAATAACTGACACTTTAATATAACGTATATTTATTTTGTTTGTCAGAAAGTTAGATTTCAATAATCGGAAACGAAAACATGTGTGAGATTTTAAATGAACAAACATGCAATATGCAATACAGGGGAAAATTATTTTTTTCGGGAAGAGCCGGAATTCCATCTCAAATGTATCAAAACTTATAAAATTGGAATTTACGGAGTAATTTATGGAGAAAACATGCCGTATGTATTATTGTAATCTCGAAGATAAATCTGTCACCGTTCACACGTTTATATGACACAAGACATGTGTATCTATACATAAGCGCAGATATGCACAAGCGTACGTACTGAGTTTGTTAGTATCAAACAGAAGATGAGATATAGTATGCAAGCTTGCGCAATGTGCATTCGTCATCGCACTTTACATATTTCTTTTTCAAATTCGTTGCCCCCGCAGCGCGAGAAAAGAGGTCATCCACGACCAGGACTTACACCAGCAAATAATTTATGCAAATCTGTACCAATACAACTGGAACAAGCAAACTCCTGCATTTCCCTCTGCTCCGATAGAGAGTTTGAAAGCGTATCCTATCGAATCGTGTCATGAAAGAGAGAGAGAGAGAGAGAGAAAACATCATTTATTAGACGCTCTGGGATACAATTCCCTCAAGCGCCATAGCTATTATACAAAATAGTTAAGTACAAACAAAATTCGATCATAAGTACACAAAAATAAAAAGAAAATTGCATAAAAATAAAAGAAAATACGAAAAATACAGAAAGTGCATAAATATAAAAATACAAAACAGAAAAAAAATAAAAACATAAAATATGAAAATATGAAACTACTAAAATATAATTAAATAAAAATACAAAGAGAGAGAGAGAGAGAGAGAGAGATGGTAAAGCTGCAAACAAGTGGACGGGACGTGCGGCGCGTAGAAAGAGAAGCTTCTTCAGGATTGTGTGTGTTCATCGTTTCATCTTTCGCTATGTTCTGTGTACATCACTAACACTTGTATGTTTCGATATTATGCAAGCAGTGACAACGTGAATAAACATTAATCCATGCACGTACTTCCTAAATGCCGATGCGAATTCGCATGCCCATATGCAATAATCATTAGTGGAACGATTATTGTATCATGCTTTTTCTTATTCTTTATCTTTCTCTTTTTTCTCAATTTTCATAAATACTGAATGACTACTTATATAGATATATGCATGAAAATTAAAATAAAACTTTTGCCAAACTTTTTTTTTCAAAAAGATCAAATACTATGACACATACAGTTTTTTACATCGTACGTGATCCTCAAAAAATTACGAGAAATTTCCGGACAAACCTAGCGTGATCTCGTAAAAATTACGAGATTATAGACGAAGCTGACACGTGCGTTTACGGCGACGAGACGAAGTGCTTTCAACACGATCCTCGTCGGAGGTGGCTTACGCTATCAGTTGCGACAATGCCAGCCATGTTCCGGGCGTGACCAAAACGGATCGAGGTTCCATGTTTACGGGGCCGAGAGTGCAGTGCGTGTGTAACGCGTGCACTCACGATCTCCTACTCGCCACCTGCGGGCTGTATTTACTCCGTTTACAGGCCACCCGTGTATGTTTCGGCGCATTGTTAGGTGTACCCTATAGCGGGTCACGCTGTTGTTGCCAATGCACAATTCGTGGTGCCGGCGAAGTGAAACGCGCGATGCATGTAGGTCGCCTTCGATTTTCGACGTAGCGAGTGATCCGCAGAATAGTTTAGCGAAACATCAAGACGATAAACGTACGCTGGATCGATAAGATTGTTATATCTAGTGGAAATGATACTTGTTACTTATCTCGCGTTTCATCGCGTACGCTAGAAAATGCGTTTTTCAACTTACACAAAACGTTCTATTTATGTATTTCCGATTATAATCAATTCCTATCAAATTTGAACAAAATACGTATTGAGTATATAAAAGAGTATATAAAACAAAATGCGTATTGAGTATATAAAAGAGTTCAATATTCACAACATTATAATGTGCAAAACAAACTGTTCTAGATGTAAAATCGCGCGTACATAAATCAAAATAAAAAGTATTATACAGAAAAATATCAAAAAAGAATATGATAAAATAATATACACGCTTTATTTTTCATGTACACATTTTTATTATATGTACACACACACACACACACACACACACACATACATGTATGTGGAATATATATAAATTTTCCGAAATTTACAGTCGGAGCATATACACAAAAAATATACCTATACTATAATGCCGCAAAATACCTATGTATAATAAAATATACGCGAGTAAAGAGTGCGCACATATTGATTTTATTGTACATGCAAACAACCGCATTCTATGAACGTCATCTACTATACGATGCCATGAATATAATAAATTCTTTTACAAAACAAAATAAAAATAAACGCGTCCGAGAGTTTATTTCTACAGCAGTCGAATGAGAATCGAACGAAGTGATCTTACTGCGAGTTATCTCAAATCACAAGATTTCCTGGTTGAAATTGCTGACGGCTAGATAAATTTATCACCAAGTGGATCGCTATCTCTCTTCCCCTCTCCCCCCCCCCATGTTCGCCGAGCAATTCATCTCATTCCGATTTTCCTCTTGCTGAGAGGAGACTACGACCTCTAAACGTGACCCCATCTACGGCTTTCCGCGGGTATTGGCACTGTTTCGAGCTTCGTGGCTGTCAATAGATAAGACGGCGTCGTCGATATCAATTAGGATAATCCTCACACACACAGTTGTTGAATTACATATGTACATACGGCATTAGCACGATTACCGTGACGAAAGTAAATAACGCGTTGGTACGTAATATACATACCGTACGAAAAGTCTTAGTTTTTTCTTAACGCAAAAATCACGTTTGATCAACGTGACATGAGAATCGAAGAACTATTTAGCTGAAAATGCGCTATGAGAATGCGAGTCCTTCTCGTCTATTTCCGGTCTGTTCATACGGGCACGTGAGATGGCGCATACATGAGATCTAGCTCGAACATGGCGAAATTCGTCGAATTCCGATAATGTACGGTCGATCGACCGAGAGAGTTAATCGGCGGAGAGAGGAAACAGGGAGGCAATCGAAAAACGTCACGTCCAACGGGGACGGTAAATGTCATTATGGAAAGGATTATTTGCAGATGACAGGAAGGGGGCAAAAATCGCAAACGCGCTCGGTGAATCTGTCGATCTATTCGAATAAACGAGCGGCGTACGAAATATCTCGCGAAACGTTCATTTTTTGGTACAAAAATTGAAAAGTCACTTTATCCGCTCTGCCATTTGCCACTCGCACTCCACACATGCGGAATCTATGATTTTTCATTAAAGTTTGCGTGTATAAGCTACGCAAAGCTTTATACGTCACGCGAAGCAAAAAAATGTCCTCGAGAGAGTTCAATTTCGTTCAAAATCAATTTAAATATAATATCAAAGCAGCGGATAAATTCGTGGAGTGCGTAAACGCGATAACAGAATCAACGCGTTTTCGTGAGAGCACGCACTGTGTGCACATGTCAGACTTTTCGAGATGCTAATTCAAATATAGTTTTTGTACATAAGTTTGTTAATAAATGAAAGTGAAAAATAAATTGACCGAATTTTTGCGACAGCTCCCACGCAAAGTGACGATATGCGTAGATGGGAAAATATTTAAGAGTGAGATATTCAAACGCAATATTTTTTAGTACATTCGTTCACCTTTCGTCGGTGAAACTTTTCCACAGTCAATTTAATACAAACTTTGCAAAAGCGTAAAACAAATTTGCTCAGTTAATACTGCAATATTTTTCTGTCTGACCGTGGATGCTAGCTTCGAACTCTATCGCTCAAATCACTTGGAACAACAATAACTATATACATCACACTAGTCTAATATTTTTCAATAGAAAGTCAAGTGTTTTTAACGATCTTATTATAATTGTGAATAATTATATAGGTATTTTCTATAACAATGTTATACAACATAAAAAAACATTATACTTTCTATTAATTTCCGTAGACATTATTACAGATAACTGACTGATCAAAGAAAAAGGTTAGATAGAACAATGTTTCTCTTGAAAAAAAAACAAAAAGTTGTTGAACTTACATAACTGTCGTACATAACTTTGCTGCTTTCGAGACAGATCGATATCTCGTGCGCGGAAGATCTTTCGATGACTATTTCAAACTCTGCTGGAGCAACCATCTCCATCAAAAAATTCCTTCCGCGTCATCGCCGGCAGGCGACGTCGCCTTTTATTGCGGAAGACGATCCGAGTTTCCTAAGGATCCGCAGCTGCGGCGCGCTGCCGCTCACGGAGGAAGTTCATGCGAACGATCCAGCTGCTCGCGACAGCTCGTCGCTGCCGAAGCTTCCCGTGATACCGGATGCGGAACTTTTTCACCATCTCTCCCTTATATCGCATCATGCTCGAGTAATTCGATCCCTTTTTTTTCTTCGTGTTTTTTTTCTAGAGATAACTTTCTACCGTCATCAACTGACGGCATTCCCATCCTTACGCACTTACACTCACGTATGTTTTGCCTAAAATACATACGCGTTTCAGAACAATAATCTTTAATGTCCTGGTAGATTTCATTCTCATTAATTTTTTCTAAAGACTGGCTTTTAAAAGACCGATCAGTATTGGTCAATAGTCGTGAATTATTTTATTTATTCTCTCGGTTTTATGACGCGTATTTTAATTAGATGATTAGTCGCATCGAGACAATTCCGATTCTTTATCTTTTGTCCTGATTTTTCATAAAAACTTTTTACGTGTAATATTTTTTTAAAATTAAAATTTATAATTGCGGTTAATATAATCTAAATGTGATATATGGTATATTCATCTAGGTTATTAAATATACACATTGTTCTCAAAAGTATCAATGAATACTACAAATACCATTTAGAGAAGCTTGTATATTCGATTATTGGTTTTACATATTTATGCTTTACATAAATTACACAAAGCGAAATAATGCAGATCGCGCTGATTAACGAAAGAAGCAGTTAATATACATGCCGAAGGCTTTAACGCAGCTTTGTCGCGATGCCCCCTGCGGCGATGTGTAACTTGAAATGGAAAATGAACAAAGTTTATCTCGGCGTGGGTGAAAACGAGCGAATGAAAAACGGCTGAAGTTCAGGTGCGGCGCCACGGAGTTCCGGTAGTTAAATAGCTCGCGAGTTTCTCGCGAAGAAGCAAGAATCCCGAGTACGATTTATTTATTAAAAGTGTCGGAATTGAGCTCAAAGTAAAAACAAACAGCGTGAGAACAAGAAAAAGATGGAAAGAATGACGACAGAAAGCTCGGAGGGCAAATGGCCAATGATTATAAAAGGAATATCGGTGTGAAAGAGAATTTGTCCTTACATTGTTGTAAAACACAATGGAGTCTAGTTTGCACTACTCAGCATAGTGAATTAATAAGACACAAGCTGCAATCTAATATCCTATTGTTAGTAAACACAACACATATCACTAACACGTTTATTGATTTTGTCATAATAACCAAAGATAATAGTGGTAATTTTGAAAACATCCAATCTTGTTGTTCTTATTTTTTAAATACTTGAAGAGAGAAATCTTATGATATTCTTAAAAAAATATAAATGTCAAATTGACGCGAGACAAAATGTGTCGGGCAAGATTCGCTATATTCTTTCGGTAATAGTAGCTTTGCATAAAGTTTCTCTAATGGTAATGAATAGAGAAGGTTAGATCAACGCATTATTTTACACCGTCTACCGTATTCACGAGAACAAAAAGGATCCAATTCAAGGCTGGAAATTTATATGAGCGTAGAATGCCGACGAAAGGTGAATTCGGGATGCTGTTAGTGGTTGAGAAACCCAGCCGCGCGCGCGCTTTTGAGATGAGGAAGTAGAGCCGAGCATATACGTGTGTGTGCGCGCGCGAGATTATGTCACGCAAAAACGAATACGCGTCCTGATTATTGGATTTTTATTTGTTTGCGTCTTTATTGCAAGCAAATAATTTCAGTTGGAGAAAAATCGTGATAAACTTGAAAAACGCTTAATTTAAGAACGTTTTATAAGCCAAAGAATTAATATTTTCTTGCTAAAATCTCTCAATTAGAAAATAATTCTTAATTTAGATAATTTGGCAAATTGTATATTTAGTGAACAATATCTTACTAGATTATTATTGATTATTATAAGCACGCGCGCATCGATCGTGTCGTATGTAATTCGATCGAGGATAGGTTCTTGATGCGCGACATGCAAATGCATAGCCAAGTTATAATGCACGAGCCTCTCGTATATGCGAATGAGAGGATTATCAAAGAGCACAAATCGAACTTCGCGACTAATTTATGGATTCTGCAAACCGTGCACAGTTATCGGCTTATCGAGGGGAGGAAGGGGAGGAGGAGCGAAGCTAGGAGAAGGAGGAGGAGGAACCAAGTGCGAAATTATTCAAGAACGACAGATCGAATTTCGTCGTGCATACAGAAGCTGTAGATTGGATTTGAAGATTTTATCAATGGTAATTATATTCTTAACAATGCGGTTTCTCAGAAAGCATACGCGAGCTTTCTCTGATTGTTGCGAAAACAGAATGTTTTCATGTACAAAGTGTGTTATTCCAGATTATTAAATCTTCATGTTATTCTATGTTAAATGGTTCTTAGCATAATGCGAGCCTACAATCAATCGGTTTAAAATCACCGGTACCTTCGCGTGTTTCTTCCGTCGGAGCGGCATTTCTAGTAGAGCGATTATTCTTGGGGCGCGCGCGCGCGCGATATAAACTTGGAAAATATAACGAACGTGGAAAAATGGCGGCAAGAGGATTCGTTTCCGGATTAATCTCGAGATTAACCTCAGCTGGGAATACCGGGCGTCGTTACGTGCCAAAGAGAAGACTATGTAGGGGATTGAACGTCTGGACTAATCTCGTTCGAAATTAAGCTGCTTATCTTTCGCTGATATACTACATGTATCCCAGTCTCTTAGTAGACTCTTAGCGGGAGAGAAATTCCGGCTCCCGTCTTTACGAAGGTAAAGGATTTGTGTATAATGCGCTCAGGAATTTACCGGCATAACTTCATGGTACAGTGCGCGCGTTGAAAAACGCCACTGTAGAAGCTTTACATGCATTAATTTGTCATTAATGGGATTATACGATGCGAGATACGTCGCGCGCGCGTGCAACGCTGTTCGCATATCACTTGCGTTACTCCTGCTTTCTAGGATTTTATTCGCGTATACTACAATATAATCCGCGAATTTACGCCAAGTCGCACGTATATGAATGATAAGTAGCATTGTTTATAATTCTGACTAAACGTTTCGCAAACGGTCAAGATAATTTTTTTTTTAGATAACGGTCTAGATAATTTTTTTTTTTTCAATTAGTTAAAATTCGAAATAAACTTTTTGAAGAGACAAATACGCATAGCTTAACATAACTACATAATCGGGAAGTTTTAAATAATTAATAAAAAATAACGCGAAAGTTTAAAAACTTGGTTCAAACTTTAAAATTAACAAATATGTATATAGAAAACGATTTGAGTAAGAAATAAAACATCTATGTCGCGCACAATGCTGACGTACCAACTTCTGACAGCGATTTAATTGCATTAGTTGTACAATGCATATTAGATTGTTATAATACATGCTGTGCATATATAATAACGCTTGATCCTTTAACCCGTTATGCAGCTGTCTTGTTAATCCCGCTAGATTGTCCTTATATAATAGAGAATTTCTCATTGAGACGTGAGTTTATGCGCGCGCGATTCAACCGAGCATTCCGATTTCGGTGTTTCATTAGGAAACTGGAGAATCTTCTGCTTGGCGTCACTGATCCTTGAGATGGAGTTCGTAAAGAGCTTCGGAATCGAAGTTCTGGTTTGCTTGTTGCACGAATTGAGAAGATTGCGTACATTGGAAAACCTCGAAGGATATTTTTCTCGGGAACTTGTGTCTAGCGTTGCGAGAGGAGAGCTAATCTCACGTCCTTTAAGATTAATTTCACTTCGAAGATCGCGATCAAACAGGAAAATTAATGGACGTGTCGTTTTTCTCTTGAAGAAATAAAACGAACGGATTAATAGTATTTCTGTACATAGTACAGTTTTTTATGACAATTTATATGAAAGAACCGGAATTCCTCGATAACAGCAACACAATTGAAGCGTTTTAATGGCGTAAATTTTTTAATAAAGAAAAAAAATGCATTTCTCATCGATATCCAAAATAGCGGCAACGCGATGTGCGACGATATGTGCACCTATATAATACGTTGTACATCGAAATATCTCGATTTTCTCGAGATATTACGATTCCCTCTCTGCTCAAACTATTGCACAATATATATGTTGGCGCACCAGTAAAATCAGATACGCTTTGAATAGCTGAACGTATGTAATCGCGCATGTAAAGTCCAAAATAATTAGCGGAAGCTTGACTGCCGATAACACGCGTAGCAATAACGTTCACGAAACGCGACGAATCGAATTGGGTCGGGACAAAATCGTTGATACTATTTTATGTATTTATTCTTTCTCGATTGGATGTAGTATATAATTTGATTGCGACACAGGAGAGGTGGACGAGTAGCAACGCGACGGTAACCGGATTGCGAGGATTTGTGTGTGCACACGCATCGCGTTTGTATAAACGCATACGTACACACATATGCGCCTATAGATGATGCACAGAGGTCTAGGTACATTGAATTACGTCATCCCCGGAATTGTTTGCGTTCACTAGAATTGGGATATCGATATGCGTCGTATTTGACGTGCATGGGTTCTCCCAAAATCACCGCCACCTATAGATAGTCCTGCCGATAGTAGCTAGAATCCTAAGGCAAATTTAATTTTAATATCGAAAAGCACAACAATTTCAGAGATTTGACTTCGACGATTGATTAAAGAATGGAGCTCTTTATAAGCGTACAAAGGTGAAAGCTAGTTAATTAATTTGCGCGTTTAATTGACGCCTTAATTGACGCGCTCGCGTGATATCTGAGAAATATTGTCTCTGTTACATTTTGCTTGTTATTTTGTTTTTCCCGACGATATAAACACTTTTGATAATTTTGGAGCGCTCTGTACAGAACGGGAATGACTCGTGGACGGAAGTGGATGGAATTACGTGTGTCCGCTTCACTGTGCATCATTGTCATTAAATTACATGCGGTGACGGTTTCGCTGCGGAATCGCATGGACTGAAAGGATCAGCATTACTCGGTAGGACGCGAGTTAATCAAATCAGAATGGATAACCAGGGAATATCGCGGAACTTTCGATTAATGGATCATCGCCACGCTACGACGAGTGACAGAGATGGAAGCAATCCATTTTCTGCGCGAATTCTCACGAAAACACGTACATAATATTCTTAAAACTAGATATAAAAACGGAGTGTATCTCTGTTCTTTTAAATAAAGTATGTGTAAACGTTGTCTTTAAATTAAAACATTTTACAATTTAATCGATTTTATATTTATATGTTTTCATTTTATTTTCAAAACAAAATTTTTTATAGGTTTTATACATATATATTGAACAGTCAGTATGATGACGTCAAATTCATTTGTATTTTGAAGCATATTTGTGCTAGATTCTAAATTAATTTTCCGCAGCTTATGCTTTCCATGGTTGCTTTCGCGTAATACATAGCTGATAGAAACTCCTGACGCCTACGAAAGTTTTTTACAGTATAATCCGTTACTGTCTTTGCTAATAATGTAACACGCAATAATGAATAGGTAGGAATATCTAACGATGTATCGCATAATGTCACACACGATGATGATGTTAGATTCCATGTTTATGACAGAATAATACTATCATAAAGTTGATTTGCGGTATTTGTCATCGACGTAGAGCGTGTGATTGACGAAATCGATTGACATCTATCACATGAATTAATCTTACACCGCAAATGTTTTTGCTTACGCTCAAAGCAGCATGAAAAATAAATGCGCAGAAAAGTGCTACGTTCGATCGTGTGATATTATATTTTGCACGTTAAGCGTCTGAATGTAATATCGGATATCTGCTCGTGACTATAAATTTCGAAGAAAATAGAGTGCTTTTAGGTGTGTCTGCACGATTACTTGACCAATTTATGAGAAAAATATTTATAAGTATCGATAAAATGCAGCTTGTGAAAATTGCACCAGCAAGTTTTGCAACGTGTCTGTGTTGTCAAATAAAGCGCGCGTAAAATACATAAGTGTTAAGTACAAAGGGAAGAGTTCAAGTTGATTTCTTTCTCTAAAGCTTTAAGTTAATTATTAGAGTGTGACAATGAAAGGATATCGTTGCATCGATATTTTTTTTTCTCAGAGACTTCGTGATCACAAAGCAAAAGTCCCGCACGACACTATTTCCTCTGCGCTCGCGAATCTGCTCGAGTGTGATGAAATTAAGTGGTCGAAGTACGTTCTGGATCCGACACCAGCGTCATCTCTTATTACTTTGCTCCACGGCTTCTGCTCTTTCATCTATTCCTTCCTCGGTTCTCGACGCTTCTAACAAAGACTACGTTGAAACACCATTGCTATGCGTCGCGGGCGTCGCTTTGATATGTACGAATATATATACGTATCTACATATGTACACGTACGTTACAAGTAAATAAATAGGAGGCGATAAACTCACATAGAGCATGTTTCATACTATGTCTCGATAAAAAAAACGATATATTGCAAAAACAAAACAACATCTATAGAATTTATTGACTGTGCTAGCTGAAAACAATTTCTTTCGAAAAATGAGAAATTAAATGCTATTTCTCATCGATTCGGGAAACAAAAGATCGCGATTCTCACAAAATATATTTTCTTGAAACGTCGCGTGAGAACGAGAGCGCACTCGAAAATTTGGTATGTACCGTACGAACTTCTCGTTGCGCCAGCAATATTTTCTCGTTCGCATCACCGCGACGTGCTGTATCTTCCGACATCGACCTCAGCGACGACGACGGCGACAAATATGTCGGAGCTTTTTGTGAGGTACATCATCATTTCGGGAGTCCGGCGTTCTCAGCGTACGTATATCTTTTAAACCTGTACACGGTTTCATTCGTCGACAAAATATTGGCGCTCGTTCGTTCCCGACACTCGCATTCGAGTTTCCGCCCCATCCAAGCCGGATTGCTTGATTGGCTGAAATAACTCTCGCGAGACTTTTTGTTTGCGCGGCTAACGGGTGTAAAATGCTATGCGGCCGACGACATATCGCAACCCAACCACTGCTTTTCCCCGTGCAAATGGCGACCGCGGAAAATGCGGTTGGAAAAACATGAATTACGACAAGTCGCGCGGTCATGACTGTTATTTACAGTCGGTTCATTCGAACCAGATACTCGAAAATATACAAAACACTGCGGAGTGTAAAAATTGCGAAAAAACTTAACGTTCAAAGAACACGTTTTATTGGATCCTCTATTGTGATTATGACCTCTTAAAACTGAGCGAAAATGAAGTGTTTTTATTTTTTTTTTTTTTATAAAAAAAAATCTACATACACACATCTCGCGCGGCGCACACAAGTTATTTTCTGAATTCTGGCGAGATTTATCTCTCGACGATTTATCGATTAACATTGGTTTTGACGCGTATCACATAAATAATACTCGACGATGCGACAATGGCGCGGAAGTTGGCGATAATTTTGCAGAACCTGCCTGTTCCTGAGGTCAGTTCGGCGGGACAAAGCAACTGCATCTATTCAAATATCTGAGCTCGCGCTTTCGTGATTAACGCGACCCGATGAGACATCTGGCAACCTCCAAATTTCGTACTTTCCAGCGTCGTGGTTGCTTGCTCCGGGAATTCCACTGCCGCCTGTGCGAACAATACTCCGTACCGTAGATACCGTATGTTTACCGAAGAAGTTTACCCGTTTGAGAAGCTCCGCCGCTCGAAACGAGGAGCGAGAGGTTCACCTGTCGTTGCCGTACTTCTGAGTGATTCCGTAGCAGTACATACAATTTTCATTATATTCACAAAAGCAGTTTTGTGAATATGTGCAATTCACGTATATTAGCACGGATGCGCGTTGACACGTACATCACACTTAAATAAATTTTTGAAGAAACCTTCTTCTTGAAAGTATACATATATCATGATTTTAGAAGCTTAAATTTAAACCGGAGCTGAGAGATTGCGTTTTCATGTTCAATTTACAGCCACCGGAAACTTCATTTCCATCTACATTTTCGAAATTTGATGCTCCGACTATCTCGCCTGAAGTGTATGGAGGAGCATGCGAAACTTTGAGAACGATTCGCGCGCACGCGCGAAGTGTACACACCGGCTACTTTAGACAATTTACTTCGGCGGGCCACCCGCGTACTCCTCTCCAAAAATAGGATTCGTTTACGTCATGACGTCGGGGTGCGCCGAAAGCTTAACTTGCGCGGTGATCATATATCATCCCCGCGCAGCTATCGTAAAACCCTCCCCGAGATCGTAACTCTCATTCTCCTTTGTTTTATAAAAACTTTATGGACCGGGATATTAGATACAAGTCTGTGATCGCGGGAACATCTACCTCTCCGCCGTGAGCAACGAGAAATAAACTGACTTTGCGATAATCTACACAACTCGCAGAAACAGATCAATATATCGGAAGAAGAAAACTTGTTTGTATCTTAATTTTTTTTTAACATAAAAACTGTCTTTTATATTCTTTTTCTTCTAATATCTTCGTAATTCACTTAACACTAAATTATGTTTATATAAATTAAAAAGCACTATATGCAATATATAGAATTTTTATATTTTATTATATTTTATGTATACGTCAGTATATTCATTATTTTCTGTTTTTACGATTTTAAATGAAAAAAAAAACTAATTGTAAAAATAGTGTTGTACTATTGTGCAATTCGCGAACAATCATAAATATTCCACTATGTGTAGTGATATTAAAATACCGTGTGACAGTTATCAATGGACAAATTGCAAACCACGACTCTTGCTTCTATATATCTCGATAAATATCGAAACAATATATTGAAACAATATGTGTTGTTATAAAATCAAAACATGTCTGCAGGCTTTGCTAAAAAAAAAAAAAAAAAAATCAAAGAGAACAAGACTGCATGTGACGCAAATATTAACAGTTAAATCGTAATATTGCTTGACGAAAATATATATATAAATGGTTATAATTCTAATTCACATAATATAAAATAACAGCAAATTGCAATTACTTAGCAAGAAAAAATTTTCATCTCGAAAAAAAAGAATCCATTTGCTAGTACAACACGCAAATAATCTTAACCAAAGTTTAAATACACGAACCGTATGCTCTATTACTAATAGAATTTTACTTAAATGTAAATCATAGATTTATGTACTTTCTGCGAACTTGAACTTTGGTTTCTTTGAGTGACTTATAGTGTGTCGTCCTAGGTAAAACTAGAACCAAACTGAAATTTAGCTGAAAGTAGAATCGATTGTATGTACTTCTCGCTGAATGTCAATTCGAGAGTATAACTTTTGATAGAAACTCTGTCAGGCGTACATTTTGCCCGAGGCAAACAAACTCTGTCCGCAAGGTTATCACTGCGGCCGAATTTTTCATTTGAGAACAAAAATGTGGGAGAGAAACCGAACTGCTTGTGAAACGAGCAGTCGGCGAAGACGCGATGTTTGCGCGCAATGAAAATAAATACCCGAGCTTTTATATAAACGCGCGCAATATCCAAACCAGTCGTCGACAATCGGCGGCAGCACGATTGGGTGAAACTTTAATCCGTCCCGTCGAGATATCGCGCGGATGCTAGCGTGATACGTCCAGGCGAATTCGCGAGAAACGCAGAAACGTAGTCCGGGAGATTACGTCGTACGTTGTCAGTTTTTTGTTTCTCTTTCGTTACTGATTTCTCGGTCCAGCTCGCGGCATTCATTTTGCAATAGCTGTGGATAAATATTCATGGGGGCGCACTTTAGCCCACAGTCCGGCTATGACACATTGCAGTAACTATACACACATACACACACACACACACACACACACACGAGTGATATAATAGAACTACCCTACACAACGACCTTCTCTGCTCTTCGGTCGACGCGATTTATACGAATCGTAAATAGGCGCGTCGAGCGCGTCCGACCATAATTCCTTTGGCTCGAGCGCTTTTTCCGCTCGCGACGGCAAAAAGGATCGCGTTCGCGATCATTAAACATCTGGTGAATGGAAAAACTGGCCGGCAATAGGCGAAAATTCCAGGCGGTGCTTAATGCGGATAATAACTGGGCGTAGTAGTATAGATGTGTGTATCGTCACTTGCATATATATTCGGCTATACGCGCTGTTGTGGCTTAATGCTTAACATGGACACCTGACATTCACGGTCGATAGCGTGTATATGTGCTATCGATTCAATCACAAACGCGAACTGTCACGGAACTTGCAAATTAGACAGATTAGTCACGTTAATTAGCAGTACAAATGAGCGACATTATTAAACGGTGAATTATCTTTGTTCTCACGAACGAAATCGCTTGTAACAACATTTTTGTCAGTTTTATAAGTAAAGAAGATAAGAGATCGAGGTTGATTATAACGATCAAAGAAAGAACTATAATGAAAGCATTGCTAAGTACTCCTGAATAATTGTTACAAAGTTTGAGAATATTTACACACTAACACTGATCGTTTAAATCAAAGCTCGTCTATATATATAGCGAGCAGTTTAATTAATCGGATATCTACGTCGTTTGTGAGTTATGAGGATTCTCTCGATTGTTGTCGAATCCGCGATGTTGTGTAACTCCTATGTGAGACCGCGAGCGCAAACCAATAGAAACCAAACGTGCCGCAGTAAGGAAAGAAAATAAACTCGCTGTCAGAGATAACGGCGCAAGAACCGTCGACGTGGAACGTACTCTCGACAGGTCGAGATTCGGATAAACAATAGGAGAGAGCGACTCGAAGGATCCTGCCGTGTTATAGCGCGGCAATCGAAATGGTGGGAAATAAAAATTGCAGCAACAGAAAGAATAAAAGGCGGTACGATAACAAATCGCGACCTTTTTGTCTGGAAACGCGTTTCCGTCCGGGATGAAAGCGTCTCGGATGTTCATTAGAAGCCGGTGAATTATTCAACAGCGAAGGTGTTGTAAAAAAAAAAAATCGTTGTTTGCATGTACAGCGCGTAAAAGAATTCGAACGATGTAAAGCCTCGTCACTTTTATCACACTAAACATAAAAATCGATCTTCAGCTAAACGAGAATTAACACTCTGGAGTTTTTGAACCTATCTATAATTAAATCTTCGAAATTCTAAACCTGTGTTATGTTTTGAAAAATTTTATCGCGTTACACCGGTCTATTTTCCTGGACTGAGATTGTGTCATAAAAAGTACGTGGGTGTGTGTAACACGTGAGGAATGAGACACCTTAAATACTATACTTTTGCACGTCTCGTAAAAGGGCGGATCCTAAAGGATATAAAAGCGCGCGATTAGTAGTAGTCTTCGGAGTGCTCGCGCAATAGATGAACCTTTGCTGCTTCGAGGTAAAAGCAGCTAAGTTCGGTACTAAGTTTCGAGTTATGGACGCGTAAAAAAGTCTACATTTACACATTCTCTTGTTCGCGATAAAAGTCTCGTGATTTGTGCCGTGCGCTGCACTTGTTTCAGTTAGTGCCGCGCTCGCAACAAAAACAGACAGATTTTCATGCATTTCCCAGAGATTTTCACTTGTTCTCGCGAATCTTCTGCCAACGAGGAAAATCTTTTCTTGAGATTCTTATCGCTACTTCGGGCTTTGTTCTGAGACGGAAGCGCTTAAAATATATTAATTATCACGTTATGTGTCGCGATTATTTTTGATATAGGCACAATACCAAGTTCGATACTCGCATATTGGCGTTATTCTACTTTTGCACGTACAATCCGTTGTCTATGTACTCGAAATTTCATTGTGGCTACGGTGCTATAATTCCGGCGAGTACTCATTAACAACCACGCGATGATAACGATGAAAGCTTCGCCCGGATCCCTTCGTTCCGTATCGATTGTGACTCGATCCGAGGGAGAATCAAGATTTATAAATGCAGAACTGTGTCAGGCACTCCCTATTGAGGTTTACCCACAGTTGATTCTGTTTGCTCCTTTTTTTTTTTTTTTTTTTTTACAAATTCATTTGTATTCTTTTTTTGCCGTACGGCTGTGTTGTTGGCAAATTGCTTGCCGGACTTGTTCCGCGCGCCTTCTTGCATATTTTATACGGATTTCGATTGCTTTCGCGAAGCGCAGGCTCGACAATGTAGAGATTGAGTAAAAATCATGCAGATATAACGAAAATACGACTCAACGTTTACAAGCGCCGCTTGCGTTATCGTTCGTATTTTTCCGTGTATCTGCTGCGTAACGATAATTCACAAATAGATGATTCAGTTTGTGCTTAATAAAGCACTTTTTCATCTCTTCGCAGTAATTTGTTTTTCTTGTGAACAAAAAATATGCACAAAATCAGCGGCAAATTGTATAACGTTTTCCTATCCGACGATATTCAATTATCCCTATTTATTTGTGAGAAAAGCACGAATGAAATATCAAACGTATCAATACGCGAGAAAAGTTAACGCTTCTGCTATAAATTCTCAAGAAAGATAAGTATTTTCCAATAAAATCATTTTATTCTTTCTTTGCTTTTACAATAAACAGCGTTTCACAAAAACAATTTATTTATCCGGGTTACATCTCTGTTATCAGCGGGTTTCTTTGCAAAGTAACCAATTCAGCCGTGGAATCGATTTTACCATGTTCGTTCGCGAAACGATTCCGTTTGCGTACCCATTGGGTTGCGTCTTCGAAAATATTTGCATAGTCGTTCAACAAAGAAACGCCTCACACGTGAACCGTATGACGTTGCCCGTCTTTGTCACGGATTTTTCGCTCGGCGTTTCTGCCTCTGATGCGAGCGTGGAAAGCGTTTCGTCGCCATTCTTGTGAGTCCCGTAAGATTCATACGAATGCTTTTCCGATATCCACGACACGTTGCACGCGCGCAAAGTCCACGATGACACGTCGCCAGCGATCGCTCTGATGCGCGCTCAACGTTATTTTCAATGACAGCTTCAATTCTAGAGGATAACTCGATACGTTTTATTCACGGTCGCGTCGTACGCACTCCGTGATACTGCATAAGCGATATGGATTACATTATAGAAAGTTTCAAAGCTTTGTAACATATTTATATTTGCAAAATCTTTAGAGTAGGAGTAGCGTACGTTTTTATATTTCGCAAAATCAAATTTTTATATTTAGTTTCTCAATACGTTTTGTGTATATTTTCTCTCCATAGATTATATTTTTAATATTTTTCTAGAGTTTTGTGAATATTTTCTTTCTATAAGTTTTTAGTATTTTTCTCGAGAGTTTATCAATAAATTTATTTTTGCTGATAGCAATTGCGACGTAAAATAAGAAGTCAAATGTCTTGCTTTTTCACATAATAACGTGCATATATCTGCATTTTATAGTGGAAATAACATTGCATAATATCACTGCGTCATTTTGCTTCAGGTCAGCAAAAATGGACTATAATTTGCTAGAAATATTAATAAGCTCCAGCGAGCATAGGAGCGCAACTTCTATTGTAGAGGAACTTTTTACTCTACTTTTTCTCTAACGAATGCGATCCAATTAATCCTTTTTAAACACAACGTGCGCTGCCTTTCGCTGTCGTGCCAGCGAAAAATTTGTTTTTATTTGGTAATGGATTGAACTCTATTTTTCTCCGGTTTCGCCGTTTGGATAAACATTTCTAATAAAGAACGAGTTTCCGGGGTTTCCTAGAAATAACATGCGTTTTTAAAACGCCGAATGCGTTTCAGTTGTCGCAATATCGTTCCGCGACATATTTGCCGGAAGAGAAACCCTCGGAAGACTTATTGTTGGCGGAAGAACGAAGTTCTCTACACGAATGGTATTTTTGTGTGCGAAGAATGTCTGGAACGATATATCTTATGCGGTGAATAATCGCGATTCAAAAACAAGAAGCAAAGAAGAACGAGTAGCAAAGAGAGAAAGAGAGAAAAAGATATATTATTCGTCCAAGCGCAGCTGACACCTCAAATTACCAGCTGGTCATGCGTTGCTTTCATATGCGTGTAGTTTCGCGTATAAATGTACGAGGATGAAATGCGCGGGATGCATTCTGTCGTAATCTTATTCCACGATCGGACGAAGTAGTAAAGCGACTCAACCGCACCACGGACGCTAGTAGAAATAGCGAGTTGCGTGCGCGCCGCACGAACCTGCACGAATGGAAGCAAACTGTGTGCGGATCGCAATTACGCTTTATTGCGCGGAATATTGAATGACACTGAATGACTGCACTGTTATTAGTAGTGTGAATAGTCTATATTTCGATCGCGCACGGTCCGACGTCAAAGATCTATCATATTTTGTCTCTGCGCTCGTACGATAGTTGTATCGGATGGCATACGCGTGTCATTTATCTTTTCGATATTAATCTCGTTCAAAACAAAATTTGACAGATTTTTCACAGTTTTGTTTTATTGCTCTTGTGGCAAAGAGATGCAACTTTTAGTAACAGTAAATTTAAACATTCGCTTTTTGTGATCATGAATATTTTTGTGTTATCAATATGTATATTGTTGCGATAGATAAATAAATTAAAAAAGAGAGAGAAAGAGATTAACAAAGATAATATAATTTTTTCCAATTTACCATTGGGTCTAATTGTGTGTATAAAAGTAGAAAACTACTTGTAGAATGTAAATGGGAAATAAAGGAAAAAGAGAAAGGTCGATTCAGCTGTCGTCGTGAATTACAGAATAAATTACCGGGTCACCTCGTTTGTATCGTCAATTGTGTGCTTGTACTCCACTTGGCTGCGCGAGCGTATACAACGGGATTTCACCCATTTTGCATGAAAATAAACCATCCGGTAGCAAGTAGCACTATCGGCAAAAGTAAATTTTGGCCGAGCTAAAAGCATTTAGAGATACGCTTGCTTTTGTATTGCCTTCATGCGTCTATTTATTCATACATCCACGAGTAAGAGGTAAGAGAAAAGTAAACAAAAGAGAGAGAAAGAGAGAGAGAGAGAGAGAGAGCGCAAGAAAAACAATACTGATTAAAAGAAAAGAGCTATAAAATTAAAATTAAAATTCTTTTTTAGTATCCCCAAAGTTAAATAGAAAAGAAATAAAGAATATACTGAGAGTATAATAAGTAGAGGCAGAGAACGGGAAAAGAGCAAACGGAGAGAAAGGAACGAGAAATCGGGAGAAATTACCGTAGCGGTACATCCGGCGATTGCGGCGTGAGATATAAATTATTGTTTGTTCGTTGCACGTTTCCCCGTGTTATGTTGGACGACAGACGGGGATAGCGTGAAAGTGCAGAGTGTCCGCCCTATCTCGTATGAAAATAAAGCACGGGAGTGTGAGTTCAATGAGCAGGGGGGCGTGCGCGGGAAGAATGAGAACGGACAAGTACGAGCACGTGCGGTCACGAGTTAACTGTTGAAAAGCGGTTATAAATAAACTAACGCGGTATCCTTGCGGCCACGATGTCACTTCTCGCTTCGCCTTGTCGCATTTCGCGTTGCGTCGTGCAATTTCGGGCGCCGTTCATGAATGTTTTACGACGATACCGCGCCAACGATCCGAGCTTCGCTTCCCTTTACGAGTATGCATGGTTGCAAAAAACGTCAAAGGCGATGATTTCCGCTGCACGTTTTTTGGCGATGAATAATAAATAAATCGCGATTTTGCGTGTTACATTTTGAAGATCTCAAAAAAATAAAAAAAATAAAAAAAATAAAAAAAAATAAAAAAAAGCTAATAATTGTAAATGGCATAAAGCTGATGAAGTTAAATTATTTGTATCACATGCTGGATATACATACTTGATGTTTTGATCTATAATAAACGTTTTCTTTGATATTAATTCTTAATTAACAGCGATGGTACTGTTACGTAATTGATATTTAGAAATTCTATTAGTGCCTATAGAGCCGGACGAATTCTGTGTATATATATGCGTTTGAGCGGATTGAGTGAAAATAACATGCAAACTTTGCAATGGCGCCCGCTGCGTTAAGCTCTTCCAATCCTATACGTTGGTTTGACTGTGCATGTATACGTAATAATTCGGCTCCCATCGAACCGTTTTCCATGCAACTCAATGGGCAAGTGCTTCATCGAAATTTGTCAACTGTTTGTAATTGATTCTGCCGAAGCGAGCTTTTCCATAAAATACTGAACACGAATTTCTTTATATCTATTTTTTACTATAAAAACAACCATTTGCACTTTAAATGAATAGACGCATAATTGCAATTAAATTGCGTAGCATAAATTTTATATTAAAACTTTGTACTTTTGTGGATGAGTGCGTGCGTGCATGTGCGCGCTAATTTAATTTGATTGAAACGAAAGCAGAATTTAACTTAAAGATGGGAATAAAAAAATTAATTAATTAAAAAGAATAAAAAAATAACGAAAGCCAATTACGTAAAAAACAATTTTTTAAATGAATTTATACTGCAAGTTCTACAAGACAACGGCTAAGGCTAAGAGAAAAGAAAAAGAGAAATGCAGCAATATTGTACAAAAGAAAAAGGAGGTTACCGTACGGAAAATGAAGAGCTATAGGGACAAGGGGACTGTATAGGGCTGTTGATGCTTGAAAGGAAAGCTAAATAAGCGCGAATGCCTCGCGGCGAGTGCCAAAACAACAAAGCCATTGTCCGCTAATCGCCGATCTGCCATCAAGCGATTCACAAAGAGCGCCGGAAGATTGCCTGGAACTTGAGAACCAGGCCAGGCCAACTATTTGAGCTATCCTGTTCTTTTTGACATGACTTAACTCGATTGTGCTTTGATTTGGCGTGTGGATTCCAACAGACGTGCATGCGTTTTCATGAACGTCCATGGAAAGAAAATACGAGAATAACAAAGGCAAGCGAAAAGTAATACACACTACGAGACAATAGAAATTTGTCTTTGTTATTTTTCTAATCAATCAAGTCGAAGTATAATAGAGATAAATACAAAATATATAGAATAAAAAGAAGAATAGAATAAATTTTCGAAAAAAAAATTTTATTTTATGTGGAGATGTACAATTTTTCCGTACAAAGCAGTTTAATATAGAAATTTCATGTGTAGTAATTAATAATTATGATTTGTGTAACTCCGACGCCGTATCAAATAGAAATCGCGTCGTTTGCATTATAGTATTTGTGATAAGAAACACCTGCACTTCGACTGTCTGTGAACGATAAAGATAACAGCGGAATCATACAGATGTAATATACGGTGATAGTGTTGGTATAACGCTATTTCGAAATGGCGTCAGCCGGTCGGAGTAATTTAGAGAACCAATTACAACGAAACGATTAGACCATCTCTCAACAGCAATAATATATAACGACGGCACATCTGTAACATTACGACAGTTATTACCGCGAGACGATTATGATTGCCGTGTTGCGTTGCGGAGACATATTGTCCTTCGACAAATACATACCGATTGAATTGATTTCTTTGACAATCGCAATAAAAGAAGAAATCTCATAAAAGAAGAAACACACGTTCTTATCAAAAATATATTACAGCAATATGTAAATATAAATTCACAGATCTTAATTTTAAAATTTTGTAGTATTTGATAGAAAATATTAATTGTAAGTATAAAAAAATGTACGTTTTTTCTCTCAAACCCTCGTGTGTGAGCGACAATTTTGCGAGGATATGGAGACGCGAACAGCCGATCGATTAATCGAACCATTTTGTTGCATTCCACGCGACAGAATTTGCCAGCAGCTTACGAAAATGTGAAGTTACGGTAAAGCACACCGCGTGCCAGAAATCTTTACCAAGGGTGACAAGCGTGCAGCCATTGGTGTGTGTAGTGGTAGTGAGTTACGCAAAATTACCTCTATGTGCGGTTTCGTGCACTCTGGATTATCCTGGGACGGTCGGAATCGACGTGAAAGAAAAGCAAGGGATGGATCGGAGGTGACAGGTCGCGGTGACGTGAGCTACGTGTTGGCGTGTCCTGTTTGACCACGGTATCCCGTCCGGCTGGATGCATCGCAACGACCAGCGCAACTTCGTGTCACCACACTGGAATTAATGCGCGTTCGTTTTTTGTTCAGCTTGGCAGGAAGAGAGCATTTAGCGTATACTGCGAAGCACACGTACAAACTCGTTACATATTTTGTTTATGTAAATCCATGGATTCGTGTGCATTTTAATTAATCTGAACGGAACGTTTTGTTTTTTTCATTCGCGCGATGAAATCACGATTTTGTAACTTCGATACGCAAAAGACTCATGCAACTCTCTCTAATGCGTATCGAAATTACAGAATGATGCAAAAAATAAATAAATAAATATAAAGAAATAAAAAGTATACTTTACGTCTTTGTCTCAAATATTATTTTTGCAAGATTAACCGAGCTCTGTGTGTAACTACGCTATAATTAACTTCAAAATGTAGTACGTTTATAGAATGTATAATTCGCATTTCCCACACAACGCATATGCTTCGATTATATTATCATAATAACCGTAATAACCGTGAGAAGATGCACAAACAACGATCTGTCCAATGCGTTTACATGCGGAAATATTCACGAAAGGAAGGAGATCCGGACGTGCAATCATAGTTTGTGAGTTCAGTAATCATCGATTCACATATTCACGGCGGATTTACTTCTACTTCCTCCGCTTGCCCTAAGTCCGTTAATAAATTACCGTGACGTCTAAGTTCCGAGGATATTGCCAAGTTCGGTATTTACCTTAATCTAAATTTTCGATGAACATACCCGGGCATCGCTAATTGCCGGAAGCTGTGTATCTTGATATTCAATCAGACGATGTTCTATATATGTAGAACGCGTATTAGATATGTATTACGTCCAGCTAACACCACCTAGCACAAATATCGAATGTTCCTCTCGTGCCTTGAGGATGCGATAGTATAATCTTTGATGATGATATATGACGAATTTTACTCATATTCGTGTAACTAGAAATATAGACATTATATAAAAAATCAAAATAAAAATAGTAAGCATATTTTTACCAGTGACAAGTACTTACTACATAGAGCTTATAAAATTTCTTCTAATAAATTTGTATTAAAAAACTCGAAGTGTATCTAATTAATAATAAAATTATTTGTATGACAAGTGTGTTTTAAGCTTAAACAGTAAAACGTATCTAAATTACGATATATTGCAAAATATACATATACGTTGCAGTCTATATTTATCTCTGATTATATAAACTTCATTTTGAAGTGTAATTACACAAAGCGTCCTTTTCGCTCTCTGTTTTGCATAAATTTCAAGTAATTTCTTAGTTAAGTATCCATCGATACTTTGTCAATGTCTGACAGTAATGAACGCGCCGGGACGGCGTAATGACCGGAAAGATCTTGCCTGGGTTTGCGTCATTATGACTTTAATGAGATTCGATAACGATAAATATGATACGTTTAATCTACGAAGCATGTAGTCTACGTATCTGCGCCAAATTATCGTTAATTTTGAAAGTGAACGAATGAGAACATTTGTTATAATTAATTTGCATATACATATATATATGTATCTTTCGATTTTATTTTGAGATTCGCGCATTCTTGAAAAAAGTTTGCAAGAATCTTTTGTTTATCAGAAATAAAATTTACAATCAAATATTAAGTTCGTTAAGTAACTTCTCGCAAAAGATTTTCGCAGATTTTCAAACTCGGTTCTTTCTTTTTCCCAGTAAATGAAATTAACGTACAATTGGACGACACGAAAATTCCGAGAGAAGAACTTCAATATCGCGCTTATTCCTTTATAAATGCCAAGAAAATTAATAAACTGTCGGTTTACAAGTTCCGGAAATTAGTGAGGTAGTTTAATTAATGCTCTACTGAATTTCAAATCTGTTAGCGAATATTTCCGTACTTCGCAATACATTTCTATCTCTTTATAAAACACCGAGACCATCTTATAGTGTTTTCACTTCTATTATACTGTCTCGTCTTTTTGTTTTCTTTATATATGTATATGTACATATATATCAGGCGTATTTTATTCAACATTCATCAAATTTGAGACCATGTTATTGGGAGCGGTTTCCCTTCCTGGCGCGTCCATCGGGATTTGTGTCAGTTACGATGCTGCTAATTAATCACGAGATACTTCGCTTCTTGTCATCGTTATCGTTTCACGTTCTAACAAATTCTATCTATAGCTTGCGCATGAGTTGCTTTACTTGAATTCGTTCTAATTATTATACGAGTTTTTCCTAGACATTTTGAATATAAGCGTTATATCTTTTTATATCATCTAATATATTTGTTTTAACAATATTAATAATTTTTTGAACATTGTATAATTTACACAGTTTGTTACTCTATTTACGTTTATTAAGTTGATATATTCTTTTGTTTTTTTTTAAAGATAAACCACTTTACAAAAGTAAGATTCACAAATTTTACATGTATGTAAGTACATATAATTTAAATAAATTAGAAGAAAAATAAATTTTTACGCATCATAAGCTTAGAGTATTAACTCGAATTTTCAACCTCACATTTGCATTAAAGTGTTAACGGCATACTTAACTTAAATGTAGATTATTAGTGCATGGCTCATTTTGTTATTAATTTATATTGCACCAACTTAAATTTTCACCTTCTTTCCACACGCGTATTTCACTCCATTGCGCATTTTCTACTTTAGAAGATTATTCCCAGATGTATTTCTTTAAAATTAATCTCTCTAAAGTGCAAGTATTATGAAAGAATCTTAAATATGATATTTTTTAAGATGTTAGAAATTCTCAAGACATTTTTATAATTAGCATGCATAGTTGAAGATATATACTCTTTTTTATAGGTATAAAAGAAAATACTATTACATAATAAAAACATTACATTTACGATAATTAAATTATTTATGTTCTTTGCAAATTAAGTCATACAGTTTATTGCTTTCTACAAGTTTACTTTGTCTTTATTTTTGTTGCACTTCCTCTTTGTTAGACAAGTCAGATTATATTTGACAAGTGAAGATGTAGTATATTTACGCTGTCACGGTTGTTTACCTGCATCCAAGTAGTTATGTACTGGATAAACATCAGCTCTGTTCTCTCTCTCTTTGACATAACTTACAAGACGTGAGTCGTGAGTTCCGGTTTTTTTATTTTAGTACTTATCGCTGTAACAGCAGGTGAAGTCAAGATAGATCGGCAGCCGCTTGATCTCGCGACTTAAATGGCGGACTCTTAGCGACTCGCGGATATAGAAACTCGCTTTCTATTATCCGGTCACGCCGAGATTTTGCCCCTGAGCGACATCATTCGGAAATTGGAAAATATATCTTCTCTGCAAAAAGGTCAACTCGATACAGCACTGCAGCGAGGGATTTTTCCGGGAAGCTGCTTACGACCGTTTCGTCTGATTTATCGCATGTGCGCGCCGCGTTTTACCGCGCTTTACTATGGTCGAGCCGACGAAATTAAGTATCTCGCGATAAGTTCCTTCCCTCTCCCGATATACCCCCGATGCTTTATTCACTGTCGGCTGTTTATTATGCTGGTCCTCCTGGCTTTATGGGCTGCAGAACTTTGCTACCTACAAACCGAATAAAAATACTTTATATGAAGTTCGAGATTAGTTTTTTTACACAAAAAATTCCAATACAATGAGGTTCTTAGAATTATAAGAAAAAAGAGAATTACTTCCTTTTCCCATTTCCGTTCTAGACAAGAATTTATGGACTGAATATACATTTTCATTCAACAAATGTGAAAAAAAAAAAAAAAAAAATACATCATATTATCGCACGTTGATGACACGATGTTACATTGTAGAAATTGTTATTTACTTTCTTTTTCTCTTTCTCTTTTTTTTTCTTAGACAAACATATATAAATACATATATCAAAAAGTAGCTTGTATTTAAAACTCACATTAAAATATCCGATTTCTTACGTTTGCTTTTACATAAAATATATTTTCGTAACAAAAACAATATTTGGCTTAGATTTACATACTATTTGTATCTTTGCAGAACAAGAGCATTATAATAGATTCTGTTGAAATAAAATCCCTCTTGAATCGAATAAAGTTTCGCGAGATTTTTCCATTGCGTATTTTAGATTTATATGTATAATTTATTGAATTTGTGTTGTGAATATGCAGGAGAGATAATTATAATGTTTTGTGCGTAATTATAATCAGGATTTATCAGCATTATATACGGGCAAAATTAATTCAACGTAAAGATCATAACAAAATCCGGTTATTAACTAACATGTACAGTACGTTCAGAAACTGTAAAATTTAGTAATTGTAATTTATTCTATAATGCACACGCGTGAATGTTTCGTTCCGTTAAAATTTTCCGGCTTAAACTAACTATATCTGATCGCGCATGTAATTTTAGAAAATATATATCGTCGAAGTAGCGCCGAGCGCAATTTGCGCATTACATGAATTTCATCGGCTAATTTCGAAACTACAAACTGTTACAATGATTATTCACGCAATTATAAACCTTCTCTTTATTCGCGCAATTATAAACCTTCTTGCCGATTTTGAACTTGATTGAATTCTATTTCAATTTCAAAATACAAACTTAGCTACTCCTGCTGTACGTTGATCTGAAAAATCCTACAAAAACTCGCTCGCGCAAATTGAAAAGGGATTATCTTCGTAAAAAATAAAAAAATAAAAAAAATACGAAGATATGAATGATATCACAGCAATCTGACAAATCAACAAATATTAACGTGCAGTGCGTTATCAAGATGCCCGTATAACATTTTTAAAAAACGGACACTTAATGTATGTGTGTATAGAATTTTTATTACAATATAACTAGTTCTCGCAATCGTTTGTCCCGTATATATTTATGATCTATTCCAAAAGTCATCATTCATTGTGACTGTGTTTATAAACGGTATTTAAAGTTACTGTAATGTTTGTTTGAAACATTCGGTGTCAGTTGATTAGGCAAATCGATGTGTTCTCGTAAATGTCAATGAGAGCTTAACGATTACTAGATCCGGACGTGATCACAGGATGTATACGAATAATACCGCAGAGTGGTTTCCGCGGAGATCGAACGATTCCCATTACCTGCGAGTGCAACCGAGTTCTACTAGCAGGTAAATGGTGCACGCAATTATAGTCATCAGAGCAGCAAATGCAATTTCGAAGCGTGACGGGACGGCGTAGCGACTTGCTCTCTTATTCTCTCAATTCTCTCGCTCTTGTTAATATTTTGATACTTATTTCTTAAGAATATAATTACAATGTATCTTTTAATTTCACATTCTGGAGACTTTTATCGCAAAATAATACATTTCCCTTTTTTTACTCTTATTTTTCGGGATACAGAAATTGTAACAAAATCAACGAGCGCACTTATTTTCGCGAAATAGCATTCTTATATCTGATACAATTGGCAATTTGATTTAACCCAACAGGATTTTCTCGGCATCTCTCACTTGAATCCGCTCAGGATTTAATGGCGTAACAACAATAATATTTCTATCTTATTTCTAGAGTATTTCTCCCGATGTACTTGGTTCGCGCAATGTCCATTCTCAAAGTTTCCACGCGTAAAGCTTATTTCTATTTCAAAGTCGTGTCACTCGAAGAGTATTTTAGTCCGAAAGATTTCCTGCGTGAGAAGAAAGACCGCTATCCAACTTTCATCGTAATGCGACGAGTTGCTGCAATATGTTACAAAAGTAATTTCTAAAGTAGAACCGCGCGCGCTCTGTGTGTTCGGGCGACATATGCATGTATACATAGTTTATTCGCGAGTGTGTATGAATTGAACATGGGTGCATAACAAGCGGTACAATAGCTGATTCCGTGTTAAAGATTCTATGGCAATTCTGCTCTGAAGGCAGTAATGAGAGGGATATGCGCTCTAATTTGGTTCTAGTGCTCCGATTATGTTTTCTCGATCGATTCCGGGACATTGAACGCCGCACGAAACGTTACCGAAGACAATCACGAGTATCGCTGCTAAATGATGCATCGCTAGGATGTCAGTTCTGATTTAGTGACCTCAATCTGCACCGTTTACGATAATTGCTCGGGCGGGTTTGATTAGCCCGTCATCGATCAGGCCAAACGATACTGCCTAAAATTCTCGCAAGTCACCCACGACCCAAATGCATTAGCAAATTTAATGACGCATCATTTTTTACTTTAGTGGGGATTATTATGCAAGTCGTATATAACAGTTACGTTTATTATTATTACGTTCATTATTATTTTGTTAAACAAACAGATTATCGGAGTCCATTTAACTTATCGTTTTTTATTTCTCTTTCTGGTTACAAGTACACCAATCAAGCAAAAATTTAACGTCAAACAAATTAAATGGTTAAAATCATAGACGAGTAATTTACTCATCGTTTCTTGTGCCTCGTTCTTTAATTAACGAACTTGTTGGTAATACAGGATTGATTGCCTGGATGTTAATTTGGCTCCGATAGGAGTCGTTTAACTTTTAATTGGAATCCGAAGTGGCGCGAGCAATTGATGTTCATGATTACCAACGCGATTATCTATTTCCGGTATGAGCGCCAGATGCATCGTTGAATTAACTTTCACGCAAGTTCATCAGCCGAGCCGAGTCGTAGAATCAAGTAACGACAAATCGCTGAAGTAGACACACCGGGTGCATCGTTCGCACAGTAATCGACGTCGAGTTAACTATAATTATGTCCGTCTGAGCTGGTAATTAATTCTGGAGCGAGAGATGATTAATCATCATGGCTACATCGCGCGATGTAATATTTTACTGAACCTCTCGACAAATATTTCTGCTTCCTCGTAGAGGCGGAAAATCCAGGCAATCAGACTGTGTTTATTATTTTCTGATTTTCATAAAACGTGCCACTTGTACTTTTAATCACGTGGTACATATTTTAACGGAGAATTGTTTCTTTGATGAAAAAACTGTTTCGTTTACATAAGCTCGACGATATTGAGATATTTTCAGACGAAATATTGTAATAAAAAATCCTATATAAGAGAAAAAAGATTAACAATTCTTACACTTCTTGAAAATCTTTTTAAGTGATATCTAGAGTTCGGGTGTGGCTCGATACAAAGCTACGCCTGTGAGAGA
>QVOB01009510.1:0-30294 GCA_014839585.1 Pseudomyrmex concolor | reverse complement strand
ATTAGGTGAAGTAAAAAGTTCTGAGCGTTTTCCGCTAAAGATATCTAGCGGAAAACGCTCAGAACTTTTTACTTCACCTAATATATTTATTTCTTTATCTATTTATTGCGCAAAACATCCAACATATCGGCTCTTACCTGTGAAAGTAAAAGATAATTGTGGGAAAGTTGATCTTTTTCCTTTGACAAAATTGACAAAGAGATAGTAAAAATCTCACTTGAATTGCTATTTTGCACATAAAACACAAAACAATTTGAGTACTTGAAGCAAACGTAAAGTTTTATGTTGCTCGAAGAAGATCGTTTTGTTGCAGTTCTGTACACATCCTAGTAACAGCTGCACATCACGGACGCACGCGCCTCTCTCGGTATCGTTTTGCGTCGAGTCAGCAAAACTTCACTGGCGCAAGAGTTTGCTTAATATGCACTGCCGCGACCTTTTCCCTGCTGTTTTATATCCTGGCCGCATACTTAAGTCCCAGGGATGTGCGCAACGGTTTTATCACGTATGATTTAATAGCGCTCTGAAATGACGTTCCGAGAAATGGCGTGCCGAAATAAGAAAAGATCACATCGGTACTTTAAGTGAGATTTAATGCGCGAATGTATGCACGTATTCGGATTGCTTTTATGACACAACAGATTGACAGACATGTGTGAACACATACATCTCATTAACATACGAGTTATTCTCTTATATTTAAAAAAAAAAAAACGTTTTGCGTGAGAAGAAAAGTTTACGTGAAGAAACAAACGCGGATTTTTATCTAACTTTTTGAGAAAATTCGTAAAACTATAAAATTTAAATGTCACGATAAGTTCAACGTATAACGCATTCGTAAGTTATAGCTAAATTGCATACTGAGAAAAAAAGTTGTTTAAGTAACAAAATTTTAATTGATTCAACTATATGGTAGGCGGTCACGAACTGTCGATAAAATATTGATTGATGTAAGAAGATATCATGTTTCAATAGATATGATAATTAGTTTATACCGAAAGATAATTTACCGAAAAATAGTTGTTTTAACAAAACTATAATTTGCTTAAATACAAGTAAATTTGAACGTACAACACAATAAAACAACACAATATTTTTTCTTCTTATAAAAATAAGCAGTTTGATTAGACGAAATACTTACAATTAGTACAATAAAATTTAGATTATATTCAATTAATAAAGTAAATGAGAATTGCCTATTTCATTTTTTTTAACAGTATCTTTGCTTTGAAATTAACAGTATCTTTTTAACAGTATCTTTTCTTTGAAATTATGTTCGACAATTCAATGGTTTATTGAATTATATAAATATATTCATTACCAATATATTGTTAATTCAACTTATATGAATTTGTTATTTCTTTATTACCATATGCTTAAATAAAAAAAAAACAATATTTCGGATAACAAACTGAAACTCAACTAAACGCATTTAGTTGAGTTAATAATATTTTTTTCTCAGTGTAGCATTGGCAAATAAAAGAGTAAATACAAAAGACATATGCATGCATACACAGCGGGTGTTCTCTGTCAAAGTTCATCTCACTTTCCCCTCGTCGAAGCTTATGGAAAAAGTTTCCGCGTTGACAGTTCGGCTTCCTTGATTGCTTTCATGCGTATAGGGACGAAAACGGTGCGTGATTTTGATTCGATTTATATGACAACATTTAATTTCCTGACAATACGGCTTAACAATAATTTTCATCTGTATTTCATTAAATTGTATAATTGTGGATAAAATTATAAGTTATATTAATGAAACAAAGTATCAGAATAGACGCGAAGACCACAGCATGGGTTGTACCCATGTTTTTTTGTTATTGAATATAAAAACCAAAAAGTACAAAAATTTATATTTTTTTCTGAATTTTCTTCAATATACAACATAATAATTGAAATATTAGTTATTAAAACGTTGACCACACTAAACTCATTATGCAAAGCATAACTTTGTCGGTCTCTAATTAAAAGAATAGTAAAACACCAGAGACAATAGAATCTATTTCACAAGATCATATAATATGTACTTCTAAACAAAAAAACATTTTTTTCTGAGGCTTGATTGCACACGCGTTATTGCAAAAGTATTTCATCAAATAATACAGATAGAAGTGGTAAAATGTTTTTGTTCGAACAGTTCAAAAATAGGGAGCAAAACTTTTGATTAAATTTCCGTCTTTAAAATTTGTTTATGGTTCTCAATGATGATGTTGGTGAATGCGTTCGACGATGGAGGCGATCAACATGAACAAACTCGTAATTAAAGACCATTCACATAAGCGAAGCCGAAGCTTCAATATATCTGCAATGCCCTGTCGTTCTTTCTATTCTTTACGAAACTTGGCGCGCCGCGTGTTACAATAGATTTCCGATTGAATATAATTCACGTTGAATAGCGTTTCCCGATATTAAACAAGCACGCCAACAAATAGTCCCGGCGTATTGAAGTACGCGTATAAACGCAAAAGAGAAATGTTGTAACCAGGAAAGCTACAACAAGTAGGTAATTACGCGATCGTTAAATGAATAATACAGAAAAAAAAACCAGAGAACTTTACAACGATATGTAAAATGACGTTCAACATCTTTTTGACTCGTCATATATTTTTTGTATCATTAAATGTTCAATTTTGCGTATGTCAAAATCTCCGAAATTTAAAGTCGATCTATTAATAGTTGCCAGACCCAGAAGTTAAAATCGACCAATGTGTTTTTTATATTCTCGTTTGGCACACATCTGTGTATACGAACCATAAGATACTCTCTTCAATGCATTCGATTTTGTTTCCGTTCCATTACGAAAAGCGATAAAAACAGTCGAACAGTGACATTCTTCAATAGCATGCTGCATACAACAGGAGCGTTGAATTTTTGCACTACGTCGCGACCGAGTGAAGTGACGTTGCGCCGCCGTCGGCACAGCTAATGGACTCCAACGTTTTTATAGGCGGGACTAAAAGCTTCGTCTAACAGTAACATTTTGCATGCGCGCTATTAATATTTGAGCATTATTGGCCAACCTAGTGCGACAAGATGTAGAGTATGGGCGAAAAAAAAAAAAAAATGTTTGAATTCCAGTTGTGCGTAAGAAGTGCATCAATAACAGCGATTAAAAGAAAGCACAAGTTTAAATGTATTTTTCGCTTCATCTAGTCTGAAAACACTAACAAAAATTGATAATTGAGAAGAAAGATAACACAATAAGATTCTCTAAAATCCGATTGCAAAATACCTCACACAATTTAAATAGCCGATTTTCTGAAAAAAAATTTGTAGTTTTACATCTCACATAAATCAAATAGATTGACCAAAATTGAAGTTTTATTAGGGACTTAAACGCTTGACACACTTCGGTGTAAAGAACACTTGACCGAGTATTTTTTTTCCATTTTCTGTTGAACATAATTTATCTACGAGATAAAAGGAAAGAATTTTTTTCCTCAAAAAATATCGTACAATATTCTTTTCTTCGAAAATCTGCGTAAGGATTTTTATGCTAATTCATACAATTTTCTATATTGCACTGAGTTTAACTTAGAACAAACACACAATTGTAGGATAAACAAACGTGATGTTTATAATTAAAAACTTATCTAGTCCACGTAACATAATAACGACGAAACACGACACGATATTTGTGCGATTCCATGTCGACTTCGATTCTCAACCGCATTGTCAATCGATTTGAATTTTTTTCGCAGATAATGGATAAGCACGGAGACATAACACACAATACAGATGTAAGGGATATTTGCGAGCAAAGTCGGCAAATATAAACGACGTTAGAGATAAATGCGAAACCGTATGACAATAAATATATAAGACTAATATCGTTCGGAAAAGAGATCAACACTGCCCACTGTAAGAGAGGAAGAGAAAGAAGAAGAAGAAGAAGATACAGCGTAATACGTGCGCGTGCAAAATATTTCCCTTTTTGCTACTTATCGACGAAACATTTGTTTTGTAAGAAACTCCGCGCTACAAAGAGAGAACACAGAATACGAAGAGGATATCTACGATACTACTTCGAATATTGATTAGAGACAGCGGACGACGAGAGAGTAAGAAAAATATGAAAATCACGAACAGGTCCTTTGGTTGCAAGTTTGCGGAGATATTCCCGCGGTCGTGTGTTTGAATTCCTAGGCGAAGAAGGTGACAGACGAAGAAACGAAAAGAGATGTCTCTAAATCACAGATATTACGTAAGTATTTAAATTTGCACAAGTAATAAAAAATTTGAAAACATATTACGATAAGTGTCATAAGGCCGGATTTTCAAATAAACAAGCAATTCTGTTTGAGTTCTGAAAAAATGTTTATATAAAGGATGTAAGAGCCGTTACTTTTCTCTCGTGTGCGTGTGCGCGCGAGCTAAGTCGCATTGCGACTATATATATATTTATCTTGACGCGAGCAAAATGTTGTAATTGTGCCATGCTATCTGCTAAAGAAGCACTTATCGCACTCGACTTTTGGAATTCGGTTAGTGGGGTAAACGCGCGTCAAAAATGAAAGATGAGTATTGAACAGGAAAGTTAACTGGAAATTCTAAATTTAGTGCGCGATGCCAGAACAATAATTACACCGCAATAAAAGATAATACAAATCTCATTTAAAAAATAAATTTTTTACTTACTGAAATATTGTATTTCTTACATTGTGTTACGTTCAATATTTTAGAATGGGAATAGTTTTGTCGCTTTCTCTCTTTGTTGCACAAATTACGTTGCTCCAGTTAACAAAGTATGCCGAGATTACGATTTCGCCCTGTTATAGTCCGGGCGTACTTGAAGACAAATTCAAACCTCTCTGCAGTATGGTTATTGTTTGCAATGGCCATAGCTAGAACATAATAGATAAGCGTAGGAGCCAAGTAGCATCGTCAGGTTTTCCAGATGTGTATACAGTGATCGTTGCTTTTTTTTTCTTGTGTATTTTGCGCATAGCGCACTTGCATCCAAGAAATCAAAAGAGAAAGTGTTAATTTTATTGTTTTATGTTAATTTTATTATATTTCTATAATTTTTTAAATTGCAATTTATTATTATGTGTCTACATTCGCATAGCAGTACTTTAAATAATTACGATGCGTCATCTAGCGTCATTTTCTTTTTTTTTTTTTTTTTCGTTTGGTAGCGTTTTGAGTTCACTGCGTTTGAGAAAAGACGAATTATTTATGTGCGCGAATGTATCTTACATATCGATTGTCGGGACACATACACGGATGCGCATTATTATTACCTTTTTACTTGGCAAGAAGATGTAGCGCGCATTAAGAGTGACTGTATCGACACATATGCAGACAGGCGGACATATATATGAGATATACAGCAATAAAAGCGCCGCTGACATGTTGGAAAAATTGCTACTGTAACCGGAAGGATAAATTATCCATATATACAGACACGTCTCGCTTGTCCTCCACTCTTTTGTAACCTCGCGCAGCTGTGACTTCACCAAGTTTAAAGCGGAACTCGCCGAACTGTATGTCCTGAGAAAAATACATCGCTTCCGCTCTATCTTACCATTTTTCCTCTGTACCTCTGCTGATGGTACGATATTGATCACCAGCGGATAGTTAAAGAAACTGTACTGATTCCACAATTCGAAGTGCAATTATCATCGTGACGCAGAGAGAGAGAGAGAGAGAAAGAGAGAGAGACGGCATAGTTATTTAAAAGTTCAATTAGTAGATCATTTAGTAGATCGACTAAAATATACAATCACTCAAAGAATGCTCTTCTGGCAAGGTAATTTAAAAAATGATTATTACAACATGTTTTTGCAAAGAGATCATGATGCATCTTTTTTGTCTCGATATACGAAATAATCGATTACAATTCCCTCCTTTCTCTTTTACTAATATGACAAAAAATAATATTGAAAGGATAATTTGAAATTGAAGAGCGCGAATAATTATATAACGGAATTAAATGACAGCGAGAGTTGAATTAAAAAAAAAAATAAATAAAATAAAATAAAAGGTAAGCTACAAAAAAGAGTTTTTACCGATAATAAACAATGATACGGTCAATCTCGCTCACAGAGCAATCTTTCACGCATGCAAAATCAACAACAATAAGAATGCAGTAGGTAGAATCTCGATTTAAGTTTGCTCGACAGATATATAGGGGTGGCTAAAGACATCGGTTGCCCTTTGCACCAGCGGGTTGTTCAAGCTTGCGCCTGCGCGAACACATTCGCACGTAATGCGATCTCTTATACGCATTGTAATGTGGAAGGGACCGCGCATCAGAGTGTTGACGAGAGTATATGTGAAGGGGACTCAAATCAGACGTCCCTAAATTGAGCTTCTACTGTAATGTAGATTCGCGCATGTTTATTCATAGACGATTGCTCGGTTTATCGTGTGTAGACATTCGTTGCACATGCGTGTTACACATGCGCCAATGCATCCGCGCTGCCGATTGTCTTGTATTATTTGTTTCTCTATTAACGACGACGGTTCAAAAGGATGAGTTTGAATCATCTTCTATTCGTAGCCAACAGCGTATATTAGACATCAGAAACGCTCTAACAGATCTTTGGATCATCATATATGTATCTTACATTTACTCAAGTGTATCTATCGATATACATATTATTACATGTAATAAAACAAGATTATAATCTTTACAACGGAGAATTGCGGATAAAGTTGCTCGTTAAATACTAACTTCCATCGCGTTTGTGCGTTTTTGTTGAGAAAGCTTTTAAAATCGTTGTTTTCTCTTCCAATTTTGTGCGTTTTGTTTTTTTTTTCTCAATTTCTCTTGTCCGCGCGCGCTAATTCGCTCGCGCATCGTATCATTCATTGACACTTCTTGACACTTTTCGACAACGCGTGACAACGTCAGAGATTTCGAAATAACGTTAGCGCTGAGACAGAGCAACACAAATATAGATTTGGAAATTGACTCACGTGTACGCACGCGAAGATTTGCATTAACCTATTTTCCTTTGCGCGCACTCTTCCGCCATCGTTTAATCTTCCAAAACACGTTTTCCAAGCTTTAACGAGCTTTGAAAACAGTCGAGTGTATTTTGCACAAATGTTGTCTAAAAATAGGAAAAAGTTTTTCATCAATAAACGTATGTAAAATGTATAGTCGCAATACGTACGTAATATGCAGTGTACATAAAATTGGAAGCAAAATTAATAGCATTATACGTAATAGTGAACTTCAAAGAGTATTGTGATTGGATAATTATTAGGAGTTTTAATGTAGGATTCTTCGTCACAATAGAATTAAATAATCTACTTTTGTTCTAACGCGTATAGCGATATAGTACGACACAATATAGTGTCTCTCGTAAGATTTTCGAGAACCTCAGTCAGAATTCCGCTATTTTACAGCGTCGGGAGAGTTTTACGATAGCACAGAATATATTGCGAGAATTACAATGATCTCACGATAACAATGCCGTTAACTTTGAGCGCGCGAAGTTCCGTCATCTACAATCATCATCTATCTACGCAATTGCCATATGATATTAATGATATTAAAAGTATTATTAAGAAATATTACACACATACATACATATAAACATTATCATAAACATATATACATATAACAATATATATATATATATATATATTTTCCGAAAGCATGAGATTTAACAACGCCAGAAGCTAATGCATCTTCCGATCGGAAAATTTGGTTTGGGTCAACACATTATATCGTAATTATGCGGCCAGTACAATGGGCTATTAGTGGAAACGCGTCGTACAGCGATTGATTAACTAAATAATATCAGAGAATATCTAATATTCCATCATAGATACAATATTTTCGCGGCGATAAAAAAACGCATACATCGTATCCCGTTAAAAATTAATAATGTGTGTCTCATACACATATCTATTTCATTAACTAATTTGAAAAAGAAAAATATTCGTCTCATCAATTATTTTCAAAATCAACTTATTTAAATTGATCAAGCTTGCCAAAGCGGTGTGACACACGTGTGATAAAAATATGATTTCTATATATTGATTTAATAACCCTAATCTTTCTGACGACAAAGGAAAGAGGACTTTGAGAGAGATATAGCGGCGTGAAAACGACCGAGAATTGAATTTTGCTTAAAATTGTGGCGGATATGGCGCCATGTTGCGTTTCAGCGGAGGGTATGAGTGGTGTAGAAAGGAGGCCGGAGAGGGTGTGGGCCGTACTGCCAAAACCCGCGACCTAGATACCGATCGACCGACCGACACACATTAGAGGAACCGAGAAAGAGAGAGAGAGAGAGAGAGAGAGAGAGAGAGAGAGAAGACATAGAGCGTGTGTGTGTATTCCACGCGCGGAAACGGAATGAGAATAAAAAGAAGAATTCGACAACAAGACAGAGAGGAAGAAAAACGCAAAAGTTCTTTCAGAAATGACGAAAGAGAAAAAATTCAGGTTTGTGTGTGTGTAAACGCGTATACATATCGCATCACGATGTGTACATACGTTCTCTCTGTGTGTGAGTTTGATACGTTTCTTTCTCTCTTTCGATAACGTCCGCAGTTATCGCATTTGTTGCACGCTGCATCGTGCATACGTGCGCAAAGATGCGGTAAACTTAACCCGTACAAGTTTGTGGGACAATCCATTTATGCATATTATTCTGTTCTAAAAAAGTGACATTGGAGCATAAGACTTCGCGTCTCATGAAATATCGTCGTGCTAAAGTTCAAGATTATGTGGCCATTGTGGCGAACGCTAACATCGATATACATACTTATCTCGCTCGCGCTTATGTGCAATAACTATTACTTTGTGACAATCCGCAAATAGATTGCGGACGGTGTATAACGCACGAAATAATGATCGATAACAATCAACGTTGTCGTGACAAAGTAAGATATAAAAGATCAGCCAAGGCCATCTTGCTTTTATTCGGGGGAAGAAAAAACCTGTTGGGGGTTTTCGACCAACTTCAATTCAAAACTTTCTTGTAGGTACATGATATTCGGATTAAGCGACGGGGCAGAAAATCCGTGAAATTTTGTTCGCGATCTTGTGTGCATTTCGAAACATTCGCACATCTGAACTTTTCTCTCGAGTGAGTTGGGAAAATAAACGAAGGACGTGATAGCAAAGAAGTTGTCAAAGTGCATATCTCTCGAGTGACACACAGTCACGGATGAGTACCTACACCGAGAAAGAGAGAGAGAGAGAGAGAGACTGAAAGTTTCTGGTGAATTATATTGTATATATACATATACAGAGAGCTATACATTTTTACGACCTTAATCAAACTTTTACCTCTGAATGATTCACTTGTATTAACGCTAGAATGTCGTTGACATTCTGCTTCGTTGATTTTTCACGAAGCGAGAACGAGGAAGTTTCCAAGACCGTTTCTCTGACTCAATTAAAAGCTAAAAATAATTATTCAGATTATTGCAGAAGTGGTGTGTATGTAAGAGAAAGAGAAAGAAAGAGAAAAAGACGTTCGTTTCTTCTATAAAAAGAGTCGGCGAAGAGGAAAACGATCCGGTCGCGCCAGTAATTAATAACTTGCGACGATCATTCAAAAAAATTATTCCTTTTTACAAATAAAATGAATTCATTGTAACAAACAAGCAAGGTCCAATTATTGAGACGTGATATAATCGAAGATTTCACCGACGCGGAGTTTCTCAGTTTCGATATTTTATTGCCAAGTAAGAAAACACACACCAGAGTTTCAAAAGATCTTTCTGCATTTATATGCGGCTCAATGCATATGCGAGTATTTGTCAATTTGCATTTATATTCAACATGTGACGCGGATACTTTGTCGAACACGGTGCCGGCGACGTGGCGTATAAATGACCGCGCGTATATTTTTCTAATAATTGTCTCGAACGCGGTCTCGCAAACACGCGGCAATATATGAAAGCAAGTAAGAAAGCGACATTTCGCTCACAGGCGGTAACGTCCGACATTGATAAAACGCGCACACGCGTCGTCATTTGTATGAATTATCGTCAGTCTGCCTAACTTCAAACGTACGTATGTTCGTACGCATGTACGTTCGACTACACAGATTTTGTTATTTTTCGTCAATGTGTGTCGGGAGCGCAGGGCGAAAATCAAAAGGCAAGAAAAAAAAATCGGCTAATTGTATATCAGACTCGTATTTTAATTTTCCATCAACGCGCGAGAGAGCACGTGCATTGTGCTTACCGACACGTGCGTACACACGTGGATGTATACAAAGCGATACACATTCTTTCTTCGCTGCTACACGAAAAAAAAAAAACAAAAAAGAATGAGAGAGATTTGAGTATCACGAGTGAGAAGGAAAAAGTGACGAAAGGCAGACGGGCGCGCCGGGAGTTGTTGGAGGGACCAAGACAGGATTCGACGAAGAGAGCGAGAAGAGGCACATGGTTACTCCGAAACTCTATACCCGTTAGTCGAAGAGAGCTCAGTGCGACGATGGTCACCAAGCGGACAGGTCGCAGTCTCTCGCAGCCTCCTCTACATGTCGGGTCCACACACGATTCTTCCCGTTCGCGAGTTCCACCGCTCTCGTTCAACTGGCACATTTGAAGGAAGCCTCGTGTACGTCTCTTCTCTCCCGTCGTTTAATCATGCCTAATTAAAGAGTCCGTAGATCCGTGAAAGTAACTGCATCTCACCGCCGTAAATCATTGAGATCTCTTTTGTAGTTGAAAGAAAGAAAGAGAGATAGAGAGGGAGAGAGAAAATACCAGATAATTTACGTTACGGTTGACGTACGAATTTATTTTCGTCCGTATAGCATAGCAGACTCCTCCGTTGTTTTCACCATAACGTTGTTACCGTTTACGAAGTCGTCGTCGCCGTTGTCGTCGTCGTCGTCGTTGTCGTCGCGTTGTTGTTGCTTCGTTTATCTATTTATATCGGAATGATACAGCTATTCGCGCGGCGCGACATGTGCGAAAGCGGTCCGGATACGCTCTCAGAGATAAGGAGCTCTGTTGTAGCGAGCGATTTTATTTGAACGCTGTGGTTCCTCTACGTATAGAGGAAAAATTTCAACTCCCCTCACTCGATACTTCCCTCCATTTATCGTTCTCTTCACATTCCAATGCTCGGTTCGAGGCTTCGTCTCGCTTCCTGATTATTAAATTGTTTTTCGTGAGCAACTTCCTCAGGTTTCACAAGGTGAACAAACCTACACCACCCTTCCGCGCCGTCCGTTCTCGAGTCACGGACTTCAATCGAGAAATTGCTGCATGTCGGCGAGATTAAAGGATCCGATAAGCCGTGACGGAGACCGAAATGAATGAGGAGTAGTATCGCGTGCGAGTTGAGAATACCTGTGTGGGAGAGACGCAACATTAATCTCCGATGTGATCCGTTTCCTGTGAGAAAAGATGCGAGAGCGTGCTCGTCTTCCTGGGCAACGGTTAAAGAAAAATCGCACGTGCCGTGTATATATATATATCCTCCCACCTTTCCGAAGCGAAATACGTGGATAACAACACAAGAGGATTCTTCCCGTTCATGTAAGATTAAAGACGCAAAATGTTTTACCACTTTTTAGTATCATACGCGTTCGCGAATAAGATCTTTGAAAGATTAGCATTTTTTTATCCTTTTCACTCTTTTAATTTAATAACATCTACTTTTTCGTGAAATTATTACTATTATTATTATTATTTTTTTTTTGAATCAATGTCATATCGCAAGAAAATAAAATGTACAATTTGTATATAAGCAACGAAAAAATATCAGAAAGATTTGAAACCCTTTTCTTCGTCTACCACGTCCTAAAATCAGTGTGAATGACCTCGCCAGACTGCTTTGGCTAGCGGCTAGGTCAGCTATGTGATTTCTGAGTCGTATGTAATTTAGTGGAGTTTCTCACTTATGACACATGATTACACGTACGATTTCACATAGCGAATATCCGTGCTCTGCCGGATTGTTTCAATTATCTGTTCCGTAAAGGAAGGGAGAATCTGTGTTTCGCTTTTCGCTTTAACCGCAGAAAGCTCATGTCACATGTCACATTTGTTTGCGCACAAACTAATAGTTTTTTAAATATTTCTATATAGAAAAAATACGCGTTTTGTGTTTTAGAAAAAATTGTTACTTTAAATATATTTCGCTTAATGACAACTCGTTAATTAATAAAGTTCGCGTATATTCACAAGTTATTAAATAATGTGAAAATAAAAATTGAGAATGTAAAAATAAAAACAATACTTTTTCTGTTCTTTTAAAAAAATTTTTTTTATTACTTTCTGTGATCATACGTTTAGTTTCGGGCAAATTCGGTGAAAAAAATCTAGACATAAAAGTTTCCCCTTTCTATCCTCTCATCGGCGCGTACAATCGATGTCCTCAAATTTGATCGCTGCGAGAACAGCTGTCCAGTAAAGCAACGCAAATGCGCAAATTGTGCGGTTTCTTTTTTGCGCTCGAGAAAAAAATTTTAGGTATCTCGCGAGAGACAAGATTACGGTGCAATTTGCCTATTTTATGCACAGTTCGCGAATAATGATCGAAAGTAGAACACGTGACTGCAGTGCAACATTGTTCGTACCACGACAATACAATCGGATGTTTTGTTAAGGGAATAATGGAGCGCGTGGCCTATACGCTAATGAAAAGGTTGAACCTTTGAGTACGCACACATCGAACGTGGATGTACGCACATATCTACGGTTCAGTGGTGCTCATATTCTGTATTTCGGAAAAGCGTAAAAGGGTCAAGTTTACGGTCGGTATGTGTTACATTAAGTTATTTGTTTTCTTTTTTTTCAACTTTTCCTCTTTTTTCTCTATCTATCTATCTATCTATCTATCTATATATCTATCTGTCTATCTATCTTTATCTCGCACTCAATTTTTGATTTGCTCTTTTTCGCTGAACTGGTCACACTAGTTCAGAGTTTATCTTTTTTCCTTCTATTTAGAATGAAAAAGAGGAATTCTGAACTGGTGCAACTAGTCCACGTGAGAAAGAACAAACCATTTATTTTATATTGCACATTTTTCATATTATATAGCAATGTTAATTACAATGTTAATATACTAATTACACGCATTACAATGATGAATGTTTATGTCGCGCGCGTGAGAGAAGATTTTTAACTCTTTATATGTATACAGTATGATGTTTCATACATTCTTTATTATCTTGCAAAACGCTTGATGCATAACTCATCTCTATTATGGACATCAATTTGAATATGTCAAGTGCAGCGATGCGTGGAGAATTATTTTTTTATTTTTTATTATGCATAGAATAAAGTGGCCAAATATATATAGATGCTAGAATATATACATATATTTTTTAAGCACGGAGATGTTTTGACGGAATAGTTGAAAAAGTGTGAGATTTCGTTTCGTAGAGATTAGACAATTCTTGCTAGAGCTGCAGAAATTGTGTCCGAAGATTATCTGTAGAGTGATTATCATATTGTGAAGCTATATGCGTTAGAAACGCATTTTGCGCATTTTCAAACTGTAACATTCGTCTCGAGATCTGTACATGTTATTCTTGCATAGAGAATTGTGTCGAGATCCAAAATTAAAATCATATTACGGTAGCAAGCGCAAAACCAAAAAAAAAAAAAAACAAGAAACGACACTCCGAGCTTGAGTAAAAGAAAGAAAAAAGTATTTGTAAGAGAGGATACTTAGCTTCCAAAAAAAGATATCCCGTATAATAGGAATTCTTATTTAAAAAAAAAATAAATATAACGTGGAAAGTGCGTTTATTGCAGTTTAAAGTTTAGAGTGTCTGCGTAAAGATGATTTGAAAGAAGATAATTTTTTTGAACAAGTGTTTATTTTCTCTGATTTTTCGCGCACATTTGTTTATTGTTAATAAAAATTTTTGAGCTGTTTTAATTTCATTAGATTCTCGAGTTCTAATTGATCGATGACAGTTCTATAATATATGCGGTAAGAAACATACATGTTTGAAGTCTTCTCGTACTGCGTGTACAACTTGTACAAAGAAATAAGGCTACGAAAAGTAAAAGTGATATATGCGCGTAAATATGTACATGTAGCAATATATATATCGATGATAATACATATTAATGTCAAATGAATATCTCGTCGTCCTACGTGTGCGCGCACAAGCGCATATCTATTATAACATCCCTCGCGCGCCAAGGTCAATGTCTGTGAGTTTGAGCGTCTACTTTAAAATGCTCGCGCGGAACAATGAGGTCTGGGTGTCCAGGTCTACGGCAAAAAGTGCCATTACTGTACCGTTACGAACAGAAAATGCACATTTGCAAGTCCCGATGTGCGCTATACATACATATATATGTAACTCTATGTATTGTGCAATAGTCCAACGTGCGCGCACACAATGACGAACCAGAAGATAGAAATCAAAAGTGCGATTACCATTGAAGAGCAAGGGCAACTTTACACATGCGACCGTTCTCTCGAGTATCTCTTATTATTGTCGCTATTACTCATTGTTCCTCCGTCTACACACACACACACACACATAAGTCGAAGATGCATCAGAACGAGCCAAGCCTATAAAATGGGATTGCGGTTGAGATCGGATTATATCTCGAAAAAACGAATATTTTTCTTTCAAAATTAAATATACGATATAATAATATTATAAAACTTCGTTTTTCTGTAATGAACAAATTGCAAATTGTGTTTTCAGCTCAAATACGATTGTATTTTGAGCCAAAAAAAAAAAAAAAAAATGTACGTCAAATAATTTACTGATTGTTTCGCGCGTCTCGAGGTGAGGAAGTAAAATGTAGTTTAAAGATCTTCGAATGTGTGGGAACGCTGCGTGACACCAAAACGTGCTCTATATTCGCATTATATTGGTAAAAAGTACAACAAATGTGAAAACTTACTATTGTAAAAGCGCACAAGAATGGTGTCGGCGGTGTTCATCAGGCTATTATTGAAAGTTTGTATACTTTTGATCGCGATATAAACCAAAGCAAAAAAAAGATCTAGACATTGAATTCCGGACACATATGTCGTTGCGTGGAATGTGTCAATAAGTAAGTGTCGCAATAGAGAGTGACCTTTTGCAGGCGCGCTATTGCGGAAAATCGGAACAGGACCCGATAAAATACGATACGAACCTCACATATTCTTCGCGCCGACTCTACCCCGATATCCGTTCGATATGTACGTCGATATTGTCCGTACCGTGACACAGCATTCGTACCTATGGCGCATATAACTCTTGAAACGAGCGATTAGTTATCAGCAGCAACCAATGCGAAACACGAGATCTACGAAAGAGAAGGCTAAAGCCGGATTTATTCATGGATCACCACAGGCCATGTGGATAATTCTGTCTCTCTCCCTCTCCCTCTCTCTCTCTCTCTCTCTCTCTTTCTTTCTGTCTGAAACATCCACTTTCTCACTCACACTAACTTTTCCACGTGTTTCTCTCGTTTTGAAACCAGTAAGCCAGCAAACAAGTCAACATGTACCGGGGTTGAGTTAAATATTGCCGATGAACGAACTGCTTGCCGTGAGATCAAGATACGAGAATATACTTCAGAAGAGAGATACTTGATAGTACGCCTTCCATCGGGAAGCGGCCCAAGACGGCCGTCGTCGTCGCGAAACCAAGCTGTCTACAAGAGACTGCTAGATGCAATATGCGTGGCACGTGGCACATCGGATTTTATTCTTAGCTCGGATTTTAAACGTGCCATCTGAAATTCTTTTCTCAGGAACAAAAGAATTTAGACGAGCGCACTTTTGCATTATTGGATACGTTCAAGAACATCTGCTGTAGAGAAAGTTACTCGAATGGTATTGAGAGAAAGAAAGAAAGAGAGAGAGAGAGAGAAAGAGAAAAAAACTCTACAATAACTGTGATATTATCCCATACATATTATAAATCAAATGATGATCGAAATGCCATAAAGCGTAATTTTAACATATATAAAATATAAAAAGTTGCGATTGTATATATTTTTTCATTTCCGTGTAATTAAATTTCCAACGTCTTTCTTATTTCGATTTAGCAAGTCTAACGCGATAAGATAGATAATAGCTTTGAAGGAGAAAACAGGATCTCTCAAGATGGTCGGTTATTGCTTGGATTATTTGCAAGTTGGCAAGATAATAAGCGACGTTCGACAGCTTACGTCCAATTTCTCGGAAATAACAGCTAATCCTACATTACAGCCGGCGGCTGGATGAAAGAAAAGAGGCGATATAAAAGAACAATGTAATAATCAGAGAAAGTTTCTCGCGATAAGAATGTCAATCATACAAAGCGAATTTGTCGGAGACGAAAGATATCGACTGCCTTGAAACTCTCGCCTACATGGAAGTATAAAAAAACCAAAAAATCCAATCTTCCTTTAGATATCTGATACCGTCCATCGTGTTTATGTCCATCATTTCGTTACATCTAATTATAGGTAACGACGATACCGAACGAGGGCGAAGACAATTTTAAAATGCCAAGGGCTTCCGTGGTACACATGGCATCGACAGCAACAAGACCGCAACACATGTCACAAGTACATATATTTTGTCTCTCATTTTAATTAATTAAGTTTACGAAGTTTACGAACGATAAAATACAGTAGACATTTTCGTTACCGACAGAATGGCGAGAATTTCGCGAGTGAATGCCGCATGTTATATATATATACATAAACTATCAAAATCTTATGCGACAGAGACACAAGAACGGAAGGAGTTAAGGAGAAAGGAGAGATATAAAGTTAGCACATCTCTCCCTCTGATAGTAAACTTCCGTAAGTCTCTGAGCAGAGAGTTTCCCGCCTTAAACTAAATTATTCAGAACTATTTGATCCCAATTTCCGATGCGAAGTTTCAATGTGAAGCACTCCATTTTTCAAACTCAGATTTAGAACCGGTATAATAAAATTGAAATTAAATTTTATCAATACATATAATAAAAAAAAACTTATAGGGAGATTCTTTTCAAAAGAGAGCACGGAAACTAATCGGGACTATGGAAATTTTATTTATTGGACTGCTAACTTTGTACCTTCTAAGAATAGTGAGAAACAGTCTGCCGAAGACGATCCACTCTTGCAAGTTTATAAGCAAACAGACTTTACGATCACACGAATATCACGATGGTCACGATTTTATTGCAGTAAACATTTTAATGTTTTTAAAGTTAATTATAGCCTTTTATACAGAATCAATGCCAAATAAGCTTTTTTTACGTATCGATTGTTTTGTTATTTAAAAAAAAAGTTCTTCTTTGACTAACAATTTTTACGCACAAAAAGTAAAGTTTATAATTTCGGGGGTTTAACGTCGCCAGAATTATGTGAAATTACTTGGTTCAGGCAGCAGTCATATACTTTAAATTTGCAGACATGCGTAATTTTATTCAGAGGGATAAAGTATCCTTCAGCTATTTGCTTTTTACTTTTTTATGTTTTACGTGGAGCGAGAAAGTGAAATTTTTAATGCAACAATATAATGATGGTCCAATATGTTCTCTCAATAATCTCTAAAGTTTATTTAATAATATTACTCAGGTAGATCCCGCGATTAAAACAAACACAAGTGTGAAATTCACTTGTGCGTGCATTATGTTCCCGCATAAGAAACCTTTAGTTCAGAGCGTTAGATTATTAAAAACCCAATTCTCTCGCACGCATGAGTTTATTTAATGCTCATTTATCCCTGTCGATAGGTTCTGGCGACTCTGGCACTATCTATGGGTACTCTTTCCTCCGGTCTGGCCAAGGGTTACACTTCGCCAGCTTTAGACTCCATATTGGATAATCAATCGCCTCATCTTTATCAGTCGTCAAATAATGACACTTGGTAAGGACTCGTGGCGAATAAATTATAGATATATTAAAATGATGCGATAGATATATTAAAAATGCGACGGATGTAGGTACCGTACATCGACACACAGAAATGCGGACAATTAAATTCATCGCTTGCTGCGGTTTCACTCGAGCGTTACGATCTTAATAGCTACTTCCGGAATACATGTGACATACATGTACTTTGACGTTTTATATATACATATTGTATATAGATACACATATACCGGAACTTTACTGTGAGAAGCAGTTTGCGAATAACAGGCAACAGCTAACGGGGGCGCACCCAAAAGCAATTATACAATTGCATTTGATGTCCGCCGACACTCAGGAATAATATTTCAATATTATAGGAAGGTGTCTGCTAAACGCCTAGATTATAGCGATATTATATAGGATAATATGACGTTTTCGATTTGTCATAGGTCAGCTTTCTCGGTTACACAGCAGGAAGCTTCGTGGATTGCGTCGTTGTCCATGCTGGGAGCGTGGCTAGGCGCCATGATCGGCGACTGGATAATGCGAAGAGGTCGTCGGCTGGCTCTACGCGCGACATCCTTGCCCTTAGCGGCGGCTTGGATCTTAACGGGCGTTGCGCCGTGCGTCGAACTGGTGTATGTCACCAGTTTTATCGGTGGTCTGTGTTGCTCAGTCATCACTATGGTGGCTCAGGTAAAAAGATCAAACTAGATCGTGTCTGTAGCAAGGCACAATATTTGACGGACGTGTGTTGCAATTTCTTTTTCGACAGGTTTACATATCGGAAATCTCGATGCCAAGCATTCGCGGATGTTTGTCAGCGATGTTGAAAGTGTTGGGTCATATCGGAGTTCTGCTATCGTATATAGCCGGTACATACTTGAATTGGCGACAAAGTGCGCTGCTAGTGGCCGTCGCCCCATCAATGCTCTTCCTCGGGATCCTTTTTATACCCGAGACGCCGTCGTATCTTGTGCTGAATGGCAGAGACGACGAGGCTGCCAGCAGTTTGCAATGGCTGCGCGGAGAAAACGTTGATGTACGACGTGAATTGGAGGTAATTTCAATGTTTACATATGAAAAATGACTCGAAACTCCAAGTAATCTTCTTCTCTCTTCTCTGTGTTCTCGCTCAATTGAATTTTCATCAATAATAAATCGCGATCGCGTACCTATCGCAATTTAATTATTCTTCAAATCAAGTAAACAAGATAAAATTCTGTAATCGAAATTTGTCCATATGTTATTCTGATTGTTGACAATTTTATTAATCAAAACCTTTATCAGTTTTTAGCTATGTTTACTTAATGAAAATTACGTTACATTCATCCATCAGGTTATCAAAACGAACATTATGGCTTCAAAGGCGAAACAATACGAGCTGAGCTTCAGAAACAGCGTGTTCACGCCAAGATTGTACAAACCCATCGCTATCACATGTGGTCTGATGTTCTTCCAACGATTCTCCGGCGCAAACGCATTTAATTACTACGCAGTGCTTATATTTCGTCAGACTCTCGGCGTGATGAATCCTCATGGAGCGACCATAGCGATCGGATTCGTACAACTATTAGCTGCTTTATTGTCAGGTACTTTTATTGCACAATAATAATTTTATGTTAATGATGAAAAAGGACATTATTTCATAAATTAATTGTTTTTTTTTATTTTAGTAAAGAAATATAATTTTCTCTCTTGTTTATTTCAATTAAACAAATAAGATCTCCTGTCGCTTTGCAGGATTTTTGATCGACATCGTCGGCAGGTTGCCACTTCTGATAGCTAGCACCGTTTTCATGTCTCTGGCGCTAGCCGGTTTCGGCAGTTACGCATATTACGTGTCGCAAACGCAAAATTTAGGCTACGTGGACTCGACGGTGGGCCAGCACGATTGGATACCACTACTCTGCGTGCTCGTGTTCACGACTGCTCTCGCCCTGGGCATATCGCCAATTTCTTGGCTATTGATTGGCGAACTATTTCCCTTGGAATACCGCGGCCTTGGTTCTAGTATCAGTACGAGCTTCAGCTATTTCTGCGCATTCTTTGGAATCAAGCTCTTTATGGATTTCCAGCAGGTAAGCATTTTCACTTTTAGTTTTCTTGTTAAAATGCAATAAAACGCGCGATTAATTTGTTAATTTCTGTTTCTTTCTATGTATGTGTGTGTTTATTTAGTTTTACCGTATTTCGCAAATAGTTCCATTTCGAGCAAATAAATTTCAAGTATAAAACAAAGTATTAACATTTCCTGGTGGAAAAATTCAATTTGGTAGACGTCGAATATCAAGTTTATGTAAATACGTACTCTGTTAAAATATTAAAATACCGATACATACATAAATTTAAGTTATGAAATTTTAAAAGATACGACTCTCTTTTATTTTAGAGTCTCGGTTTACACGGAGCTTTTTGGTTTTATGCGGCTATGGCGATTTGCGGACTGTGCTTCGTGGTTTGCTGCGTGCCCGAAACGAAGGGCAAGCAACTGGACGAAATGAATCCAAATTACGCGCAATCACGGTAGTATAAGGCCTCGCTGACGGGAGGTCTCTCGAACTTGGAAAAGGCAAACAAGCCTTTACCAGGAAGTGCTTATCCGAACGAGCACGACGTGCGAGACTTCCGCCACAGTAATCCATCAATCGCGACCGCTTGCACCCACCGAATACCATCCACGCGCGCCGTTCATCGCAAGTTATCAGATTACTGCGGCATTTTCGTTGAGAAGACTAACAAAATAGGCAAAAATGTCGAGAGCTTTATGCAATCCCGCGGCTTACTACCGCGACGTCGCACGACCGACGAAATGTTGCCGCCATCGTATTTGCCAAACGTTCCTAGAATTAACGGCGACGCGATTGGCAACTATCGTTCGCAATATGAGCAGGCAGTGAAAGAAACTCATTATCATCATTACGAGAGTCACGGTCACGAACCGTCACAAAGAGACAATACGCAGATCAATCGCACGCTATCTTTCAGTAGAACTTATCCACGAAGTTCACGTGACAGCGCAAATTACGTTCATCATTCCGACGAGATAGATCTCCGCCGCTACAGGAGACTTCGCGAGTTCGCGGATTACAACTCCGCGATTGACAATTCCGGTCGAGATTTAGCAGGAAGAAGAGATCCTGGCGTATCAAAGCCGACGATGAGAAACGGCATCGATTACGGCGCCAGGGAGAGACTGTATGGAAATTTATACTCGACTTTGCCGCGGAGTCATAGAACAACCAACAACTTCAAGGATCGAACGTGCGACTTTACAGAACGACACGCATATCCGAAAAGTCTACAGGATTTAACAACATTGAAACTCGACGATCTCACGTATTCCGCGTCTAGCCGCGATATTGATTACCGTCGGGATGAAGGACTCGATGACAATTATTGTCGACGTACTACTGGGAATCAATGGGAAGAGGACGAGATGACCTACGACGACGATTATCTCAGACTCTGCAGAAATCTGTCGAATCTCGATAATTATACGCGAGGTAAGAGGTACGAGCCGGGTCAGGTGCATTACGAAAGAGAATGCCGGACTTTTGGCAAAGACACCGTCGCCTTCATTTATTACAAGACGTGCTATTTATGATGTAAAGGAAAGGGCGCGATAAATCATTCGTGAAACGGAAACTTTCTCACTAATAGATCGATTTATATCGGTTTACAATCTCACGCGTAAGTATGTAAAAAATGTACATACACACCACATCCTTTTGACGCGACGTAACATATCTTACAATTAGATCAAAATACAAGAAAAAATATTTGTAGAAAGAAAAGGGAAATTCGTACACAAACAAAAAATGATTGATTATATTATATCTAAAGTCACAAATGTCGTTGGCTTTGCTAATTAAATCGGTTTTTTTTTTTAATTGATAATAACACAAATAACACTACGCACTGAAAAAAGTTTTGTTGAGATAACCAAAATTTGATAAATCAAACTAAATAAAGTGTTTTGGAAACCAAATTTTGGTTAAAATTACCAAAATTTGATAATCTCAAAAAACTGTTTTTTCTGTGCGTATAAAATGTGGCTATTATCGGTGAAAAACTGATTTAAAGCAATACGCGAATGCAATTTGTGATTTATCCATATATACAATATATGTATACACATACAATGTATATATATGTCGTATATATGAATTTATGAATATACACAACTCGCTTTATATAATTGTTGCTGTTCTATCTACGTAAATTCTCTAAAAAAAAAAAACGCGTGATATCTCTCAAAAAAAAAAAAAAAACTGCAATTCAAAATTAGATTAATTTTTTACTTTATACACGGCATGAACTTTTCGGGTCTTCTTCTATATCTAAGTAATTCGAAAAGATATCCTCGTATAATATCTCGTATCCGAAGTATTTTTTAAGAAACGTAAATAATAATTATAATACGAAAAAAAACGTGTGGCACTCGACAATGGTACCAAATAATACTCGTATATACTTATATATATTATCATTCAACTTAGATATAATTGCGTAAATGGCGTTGTAAAATATTAAATTACACGCCAGTATTACTTATCTGCTTTGTGTTTGACGGAGATATCATGGCTTTAAAAATAATTTGAAAAATCGTGTGCTAATAAATTTCTAACAATATTCGAAGTTCGTTTAACATCAGGAGACAATACTTACAGTTAGTACAGGGTATTCCACTTTAATCTTTCGACACGATTATTTTGTAGAATCCGTTAACAGAGAAGAGCATAAATAATATATCGAAATAAACAAGCTTAATATTCTTTAAAATAGATACAATAGATACTGCCAACTAGACTGCCAAGTTAAACATTTCTGTCAAGTAGTCGATAGAACGAACTTGCAATAAGTTCTGACGCGCTACAATCTCTCCTAGCTACATTGCTTCAACATATATTCCTTTCAAGAGAAACGTATCAAAATATTTCGAAAAAAGGAACTTATTAACGTAATGTTATTAGTCCAACGTTTTTGTGCGTGCTGCGAGGATAATTATATAAGCAAAAGTGTGCAACACACAAACACACTAATGTGTGCAGTTAAAAATCAAAACACGTTCCACTATAAAAAATCAGAATATCAAAGAATATTTCGTGGTAGTACTGACGTCAATGACTTAATCAAGACAATATCGATTTGTAGATACGTTTAAATATGCGCTATGTTTTGTGTAAGATGCGTGTGTGTACACACACACACATTGTATACTGAATACACGTATGACTCTATTGTATCTTTATAGAATTTATGCGCAATCAGTCACGATAAGAATTATAAAAAAAAAATGAACAAATTCTCGACAATACTATTAAATCGCTAATTTAGTGACGCTGATAGAGCGACACTCGGTAACTATTAGCTTATTAGAACAAGAAATTGTGAGTGTACTCGTTGTGTGGAAGCAAACTAGCTATTTAAAAAAATGTGCGAAAAACGATTTCGCGTGATTTGTAATTTGTAATAATCATAATTTTAAGCAAGTCTCTGCGTTTCTCGACACTATTCTCAAAGAATAACGTAGCGAATCGTATGCTGCAATATAGCGGTCGTATACAATTAGACAGAAGTTTTTCGTACTTATGTATGCGTATTTTGTATTTTTATATAGTTTGTAGAACGGTATGTCTTTCTCGCAAGAAAGTAAGATTTTACGTATCGAGACAAGTATCTCGTAGAAGACGGCTACATTTTTGCGGATCACATAGTTTACATCTGTGATGAACTAAATATAGTTCTCGTATAAGAAAGATTTTCCTAAATCACTTTTAATATTATATAGAATTGAGATAAATAACAAAAAGAGAAAGAGAAAAAAAAAAAAAAAAAAAAAAAAAAAAAAAAAAAAAAAAAAAAAACAAATGCTAATGCATTATAGAAAAAAAAATCTTTCTTTGCATGAATTTTTTAATAGAACTTTTTATATCTGTAAGTATATAAACTATATTCTTAGCGAGTCATATCTTTGACATATCCAATATCGCAATGTGCATGAACATTAACTATTTTTGTACTTAACTATTTTTGTGCATTACTTTACATAAATAGAATCGATTTTCGTGAGAAAAAAAATTATTAATAATTATAAAAACCAATAAATTATATATATGTTAAAAATGTAAGATTTAAAATATATAATTACTTTATGTTTACAAAACAGAGAGAAAATTTTTATCTTTCAGTACAATAAGATACGTATATACATATATATATACATGCATTAGTTAATGTACATAACAATATGTAATAGTAAAATGCTCAAAGTGTCACACCAGAAATTTTACGACACAACTTTTTGTGTGTCCTTTTTAGAAACTTTAAAAAAAGAAAAAAACTACAACTTTTATTTGATATTAGATTTGTAAGATCTGACACACGACTAATCTTATTCAACAAGAAATAGGTTTTAAACAGAAAAAGAATTTTACTTGCATTTGAAAAATTATTCCCTCAGTATATATATCCTAGCATATGTCACTCTTGTGACATGCGTTTCTATCGACAACTTAGGAGAGAAGTTTACAAGACATAAGATATTGTTCATATTTATTACAAGAAAAAATTAACGACTTATATTACGTGAGAATATGCAATTAAAATTTATTTACTGATAATATATCACATCAGTTATATCTCTCTATCTATATGTGCAGAGACAATATAGTTATATAGTTTGTGAAAACACAGAAGCTTACGTGTGTGTTGAGCTACAGTACTTATAAATGTGACGGTCGTGCTCAATAAAATACGAACATTTATGTCAAAACTTCGTGATCAAATTTTTCTGTAACGCTTGAGAGAAGTGCGCCTTCTTGCTTATATAGTTAATTGTGAGGTTTATCCTCATAATTAACCCTTCGTAGACAGACCTCAAAAATGACGACTAGGTGACCAGACCGGGTCTGTGAGACCCATGCGACTTTAAGATCAAATGATTTTCGAAAAATCAATATTTTTTAGATTTTGTTTCTTTTTTTATCGAACGTTTGAACAACTGCGTCGATAAAAAAAAATTGAAAAAATTTCTAGTAATTTCGAACATATAAGAGTTAAAAAAAAAAAAAACTAATTTTTTCCAGAAACGCTGATGCGCAATGTTTGAGTGGGTCTCTGAGAGACTTACGTCTCTCTTTTTTACGTCTGTCTTTGAAAGGTTAATATAATCTCTTAATTTCGTAAGAAAATGAAGATAATAGTGAGCCGCGCCATGCGCGGTCTCTCGCGCTCATACATGAGCGAAGACTAAACAAAATTGTACGGCTGTGTACGCGTGTGTACAGACAATACAACGTAACCAGCAAGAACATGTCCGAATTAAGGAGTTTCGCCCGCTCCAGAAATTTTAACAAGACAGAATGTTCTAACAAGATATACACGCCAGTAATGAAATATATTCCAGCCACTAATAAAATTCATATAATTGCAATACTTTTCGACAAAATAATTCTTTCATTGTTTGTAGCAAGCATCTCAGTGAAAATCGAAACGATTCATATTTTTATTTAAAAGAGAGAATAAAATTATGTGTGTGTTGTTTATTATAAAAACTCTGCATCTCTTACATAATTTTATAATATATTTAACACATAGAAAAAAATTAATATTTATAAATAGTTTTAACTTCTAAGAAAAGGAAAATTTCCATACATATTTATGTATATGTATTCTTTATGACGCTCACACAAGAGGACTTTAAACACATTAAATAATATAGAAAATTAATTTGTAATCCAGTGCTCTTAAATGAGCACATTAAATTAAAAAGAAAATCCAATTTTTAGAATTTGCTTAGATTGTAAAAATATTCTTGTTTGCAATAAAAAAAAAAGTATATCTTGTTCTTAAAATACCGCCGAATGAACGAGCTTTTACTATTGCCGAGTCGCATAATGAATACACTTCGCAGCGACCAGATCTCTATTAGATCTTCCAAGTTGTAAAAAAAATACTTTTTTTTTTTTTTGTATCAACACGTTTCGTGCTAAAAAATTACGTTGCAGAATTTACTGTAAAAATACATTTATAAATGTCTGAATATAACTTACTACGAACTATATGTATAAATATTTTGTAATTATATTCCCTTTAAAACTATGAAAATCGAAAAATGAAACGGAAAAAATTTACTGCGCAGACCACCAATGGCAAATATGTACATAAATGGTCCAAGCACGAAATGTGTTGAAATACGCAAAACAAAAATATATCTGCGTTATGCACCCTCGTGAATTGATAATTTGTTGTATGTATGTACATATATATTATGTAGCGGTAATAGTGAAGTTTATTCGCGTTACTGCAAAAACAAGTTTAGGAGATTATTATATAGTTCTAATAAATTCATATTTATATCTTACGGAAATGTGCATGTATATGACAAAAGTATGTAAACGTGCGTGTAACCCAAAATGTACTGTGTATGTACTAAAAGATGTAAGACTTTGTTCCTTTCGTGCAAAAATACGATAAAGTAGTTAAGGAGAGATTACTAAAAATCATAATCTAAAATTAGACGTTATAATAAAAGAAAAAAGAAAAAATTAAAAGACAATAAGTGTAAATTCAATATAAGAATTCAATTGTTTATATTATACGTTTATATTATTATTATTATTATTCTATTATGTTTACATATGCACTACTATATAGAGTATCCAATAACAACCGTATCACTTTTTGTGAGACAATGCGAGGTGATAATGCTGGTTGTATTAAATCGAAAAGTTCTTTATCATTTTAGAAGTTTTGCAATAAATAATAAGTTATTTATCATATAAAGATTTGTGCAAATGAGCGTGAGGAGACAGCCTAACGTTTTGCGCGCTCATAGTTGCTAGACGAGCGGCAACACAATGGAAGTAATTTCATTTTTAATCAAAATAAAAATAATTATTACATTCATAAATAAATATAATAATAATCAAAATAATTATTACATAATTAATAAATAATTTTTTATAAAGGTTTTTATTACTTATTTATTAAAATAAATACTTAATAATAATAATTTGATTTAAAAAACGTGTTTTCTTAAATCAAAATTATTTTTAATAACAATTGCCTATTTATAGAGTACTTCTATTGAGTCGCCGCGTGTCTAGAAACTGTGAACGCGAAATGTTGAGCTGTTTCTTCACAACAGGTGCACGTTCATTATTTTGCGGATTTTTATAAACTTCGTAACTCATTAATTATTGCAAAACTCACAAAATGGTAAAGAAATGATAAAAATTATATTAAGTCTTTTTGACCGATCTGCTTACGAGAAATGATGTGGATATTATCGGACACCTTGTACATTCGGACATGATACAGGTTTGTATACGTAAAAAACGGGAGGAACGATGAATTACGTCTTACTCTACTTATCGACAATAAATCTGTATCATATAATTTATTGAGACTCAAATTGTGTGTGTATTTGAAGTTCTTGTTTTCCTCACTGTAGTCATATTGAATTATCAGAAGCGAAAGATGCAATGAATTTTCTGTCATGCACTTATCGAAATAAATTATTAATATATATTATTAATATATCATCATTGGCATTTGATCGTTTTTTTTCTCTTTTTATATACAGGTAAAATATGTGGAATTTTTTCGATTTTTATATTTATTAATATCTGAGAAAATTTATGTCAAAAGAATTATTTTTGTTGAAAAAATCGACATTACTTGTGAATATTGTCGGTTGTGTTTGACCCAACTCTGTGCATTAATTTACTCGGTTGATCAAAATTATTTTTCTTAAATTGTGTACGTTTACTATTACAGAGACTACTATTACAGAAAGAAGCCTCGGCATATTTTACTAACTTATTGATTGTAGACTGGCAAAATAAATATTTTACTAGACGTAAATCTCTCAGTGACAAAAATTCGTATAATTTTCCTAATTTTCTACTAGGGACGATTGATAAGTACTCGAAATGACGTATGAATAGCAACAGTGGTATTACATTGCTGTTGTTATTGACAAGTTTCCTTCAGAAGAATAAATTTAAACACTGGCTCATTATTGCACGTCACGTTTATGTAACAGCTCGCCAGAGTAGACACTTTCAGTGACTTTTGTAAATATAAGAAGGTTCGTGCTGTCATTAAATTCTATGTTTTGAGAGAAAAACTGGCTACGCAGATCAAACACAAGTTGAATCTTTATGAAACTTGAATTCACCATTATACATCTGAAATCAAGGAGCAGTCGCAATAGTGAACAACCGGCATTGAAGAAGACAAAAACAATTTTATCGCTGGCAAAGTGATGGCAACTGTATTTTTCAGGACGCGCGTAGAATATTTTTAATCGACTACCTTGAAAAAGGAAAAACCATTATCGACAAGTAAGAAGAAGAAATCAAAGTGAAACAATCGCATTTGGTCAAGAAGTTGTTTCATCAAGACAACGCACCAGCTCACATTTCAACTGTTGTGATGGCCAAAATTTACAAATTGGACTTCGAATTGCTACCTCGTTTATTTAGATACAGCCCGTGCGGTTTCCACTTACTTTTGAATCTGTGAAAAAAATAGCTCGGTGGAAAGAAACTTTCAAGCAACAATGAAGTCATCGATGCCACAAATGGATATTTTGAAGAGCTCAAGAAAATGTTTTATCAAAGTGTTATTCAATCCGATAAATTATTTGTTTATCTTTTTGTTTCGAATACTTATCAATCACCTCTTGTTAATTAAGCATAACTGCAGTACGAAGATCTCAAATAGAAAACAGAGATCATCGCTAAGATCTAAGACAATTTTACATGTAATGTGTCATATAGTATATATACTTTGTTCGTGTGTGTGTGTGTGTATATATACAAATAAAGTATACTTGAACACATCTTTAATAATAATTTAACTCTTAGCTTATTAGATTTAATATGTTTGTAATTATGCGAAGATAGAAAAAAAATTTTGATTATATCTTCATAGATTATATTTAAATCTTATATTAATTGTATTTAAATCTTTATTTATTAATAATAAAATGATAATAAATTATAGTATCTATAGCCCGTTGCTTATTTCAGTACAAATAACAACGAACATTAATTCGAACAGCGTACGCGCGTTTAAACGTCGGATAAACAGTACAATTGGATTTTAGCAAACTCAAAAATCTTTTTTTATTCATTCGTATCGAGTGTTATAATATTGCTCTAAATAATAAAAAAATAAACTTATTTAAAGTACTTACCAAGTTGCGGCACCGACATGTACGTTTCACAATCAACCAGAAACTGTCCGGTCTGCACCGCTCCGAGTGCGACGACTCTTTTCGTGAGAAACTCAATCGTTTGTGGCCCCGTGCGATTCTCTATCATCGGAAACTGCTGCAGCCTGTTATACACACAAATTATGTATTTTTTTTATGTATTTTTTTTTGTTTTGTTTTGTTTTTATTCTCGTACGATACTAAAATCGCGACACTTGAAACAATTAAGCCGGCACAAATCAGCCGCGTGACATAACCTCCGTTCACGCGTGTGTTGAAGAGACGCAAGAAAGAAATTGTCAATCGATTACAAATCGAGCGATCCCTTGTCGATGATGAAACGAGAACATTTTACGATTTATATCATGTACAAAGGAAATACTTACACAGTGACACCCATTCTATACACAACGTTGGCAAATGTAGTAATGAGTATAGTCGAGCGTATGTTGTTAAATTCGTCAAAACTGGAAGCCTGGGAGCGCTTTGATCTCTATTGTTATTATTATGTTAAATTCTTCTATTTCCTTTTTTGCAACAGATCCATGTACTTGTGTATGCGTAAGTGACTTTTTTGTTCTCTTTTGCTATATTCTGAAACATATGTAAGATGCACGTGGCTTAATTTTTGACAATTTTTAATATATGCTAAAAAGAAGCCAAACCGCTGCACATCCAAACGAGCGCAGTGAGGATGGCGCGCGAAAAGACTATTGGTCGATAACATTCGGGCAATGTTTCGAACAAAGGTGCGTTCCGAGTATATATATTTCAAGGCTGTGGGTGCTTTCCAGCTACGTACACAGGTGACACAGTGTCCAGTAGTGTTAGAAAGAGCATATCAGTGTGTCTCAATCACACTAGTAAACAAACTGTGTTACACAGTGTCGCCTGTGTACGTAGTGGAAAGCACCCTGTGTCCAGTTAAGAAAGATGGAACTAACGAACGCAGGAAATGCAGGAATTGAAACTAATGAAACTAGGTCTACAAAGTAATAAGCGAAAATGAAGAAAAAAAGAGACAATTAAACATAAGTTAGGTTAGGCTTTCTAGGGCCTGAGCACAATAGAGAAAATATTTAGGATTAGGAATTAAAAACAAAGGTTACATGTAATGCACAACGCGAAAAAATAAAATATAACATATAAATATATATGTTATATTAAATAAAGGCTGTATATTATACAGCCATGACATACTTTCTATATTTATGTTATAGTTTCTTTTTTGTCATTATTATATATATACTGTGACGTGGTATTCGCGCCGCTCCTCCCTCGCCACAAAAGCCGCGTCTTCCGCGGGAGTCCGGAAGTGCGAGCCGTCG